>JAQQAF010000002.1:18924093-19174093 GCA_029747655.1 Ensete ventricosum
TCCTAGCGGTTTGGGTTTCCTAGTCGAATAAGGAGTGCTGGTTATTGGTGCCCTTCATGCCAATCACATGAGTGATGGCACGTGTGACATGTTGCATAATCTTTTTACATTATTATTATTATTATTGATAATTTCTCATATTATATTATCTATTATATATATATTATGATATCATTGGCTTTATGCAATAGGAATCAGATCATGATGAGGTCACGATAATGAGACATATTCATATTTAAACATAGATCCTAAATAATCCCAATCATAGGCTACTTGAGAGGGACATCGAGATAGCCTGATAGACCGATGTACTATATACCCGTCCATATGATGAAAGCGGCTGGTCTCATAGCTACTTGTGTGGGGACACTAGGTGTTGAGAAATCAAGCGGGAGCATCACATACACAGCGGAAGATCAAAACAAAATATGTTTCCCACGCAGATCAAATCGTCGTGTAAAAGATTGGGTCGCAAGAAAGTCATAAAATCAAAACATTGCATCGTGTGAGAGATTGTTTACCTAGAAAATCATATATCCCTGTTTTTCCAAATTCCGATGAAGAAGATGGAGGAGGTCAAGCTTTCTCCTCTCTAGTGATATCTAAACGATGGATCGCTAGAGTGATACTCCTCCAATCGTAATCTCAAGTCTCATAATTCTTATGCAGAGGGAGGGATGAAGGAGAATAGGAAGGGGTGGACAAAGATACAACATATTATCTATGTGTGCCACCCCTCCTATTTATAGAGAGCCACCAAAAACCCTTGGGGTCCTGCTATAGTGGGATATTGGATCTCCATCAAATTATCCATTAACCTTGTATTATTGGATCTCTATCCAATAAGCCCTTTTGGATTCTAATTGGGCCTCATGCAAGGAGCCTATCAGTGTAGGGTATCATCTAATGAGAATAGAGGTTAATTGGACCTCTATCTAATCCTCCATTAGCTAAAGCATCCACCATATATGTGTGACCCTCTATGCCCGATACCGAGCTGGCCGTGAGTCACTTCCATCAGAACTCCTTTTTATATAATGAATTATTATACCCATAATAATTTACTCAACTCATCGACTATGAATGTACTAGACCACTTTGTTATAGTCCCCAAACAATATAGGGGGATCAACATCTTGAGAGTCCTCGACAGTGATATATCCCACATATCTCTCAGGAGGGTGAGATACTCTGCTAGATCTGTGCAAAGTCAGAACTTATGTGCTAGGTACCTGAACAGACTTGGACTCTAGAATGGTGCTTGAGCTAGGTTCTCCAACCTCGCTCAACTCTATCTCGCTCCCACTATTTCCACCAAGAATATGTTCCTTCTCAAGAAACATAACCCTCTTGGCAACAAAGACCTTTTAGTCCTTGAGATGATAGAAATAGTACCAACAGTTTCCTTGGCGTATCCCACAAACTTGCACCATTCTGTCTATAATTCTAACTTGTCGGGATTGTGTCTTTTAACGTGAGCAGGATAGCTCCAAATCATAACCACATTAAGATCGGGTTTCTTTCCTTTCCATATCTTATATGGTGTAGAAACTATCGACTTTGATGGAACTCTGTTTAGAAGGTAAGTTGTAGTCTCTAGAGCGTATCCCCAAAATGAGACGGGTAGGTCAGTAAAACTCATCATGGACCGCACCATGTCTAACAACATGCGATTCCTCCTTTCTGATACACCATTAAGCTGAGGTGTATAAGGAGGTGTCCACTAAGATAGAATCTTATTGTCCCCCAGGAAATGAGTGAACTCCTTACTCAAGTACTCTCTTCTCGATATGATTGAAGAGTCTTAACACTCTTTCCAATCTGGTTCTCTACCTCATTCTTATATTCCGTGAACTTCTCGAAGGTCTCAGACTTGTACTTCATCAAGTACATGTGTCCATACCTATCAAAATTATCAGTAAATACAATGAAGTATGAATTAACCACCTATAGCTTGAGTCAACATGGGACCACATATATCACTATGTATAAGTTTCAATAACTTAGTGGCTCTCTCTCCAGTTCCGCTGAAAAATGAGTTGGTCATCTTCCCACGAAGACAAGGTTCTCAAGTTGCATATGACTCATAGTCAAATAAATCTAAGTATCCATCTTTTAGCAACTTTTGAATCCTTCCCTCATATATATGACCTAGCCTACAATGCCATAGGTATATATTGTTCACCTCATCTCTTTTCCTCTTAGATGTATTTATATTCATGATATATGGAGAAGTGTCTAACACATATAAGCCATTTATTAGTGTCCCTCTAGTGATGATCTCATAATCTATAATTATTGAACAGTTATTGTTCTAAAAAATTAATTTATATCCACTAATTGTAAAACAAGAGATGAAAATAATATTTTTGATAATAGAGAGAACAAAATAGTATGCATCCAATGCAATAATAGCTCTACAAAGCATATGTAAGGTGACCTCCCTAACAGTAACTGCAATAGCTCTTGCTCCATTGCCCATCTTGAGGTCCATCTCATCTCTGGCCAATCTCTTAGGTCTTGCGAGAACCTGCAATGAATTACAAATATGATAAGCACTCCCGGTATCCAATACCCATGTGTTATCATGAAAATATGACAATTGGAGACTAATCATGAATATACCTGAAGCTTCTCCAAGTTCTGTTTCGCCTTATCTATAAGGTAGTCCTTACAATTCCTCTTTCAGTGCCCATCTTGGTCATAGTAGAAGCACTGTCCTTTGCCCTTTGCTGGGTCTTTCTTAACAACCTTTGCCTTACCTCCGTCTTTCTTTGCCATTGCACTTCTTAAGGGTCTTACTAACATTTCTTTTCTTACTAGTCTCACCAATATAGAGAACTGACTTTTTTTTTTTTATGGTGCTCTTAACTTCCCTCAACATATTGAAGAGCTCTAGTAGAGTCACCTCAAACTTCCTCATGTTATAATTCATGATGAAGTGAGAAAAGAAATCTGGTAAGGACTGAAGTATAACATCAACACACATGTTATCCTCGAGGACTATCTATATACTTCACATAGTGAGCAATCTCATCCTCGCTTGCCCCTTCTTCCGGCATGGGCACAATCATGTTAAGGACATATATGATCTTCTCTGTCATGAGAAAAATTATCAAATTGTGGACCCAATCTGTGTAGTTTAGACCAGTGAAGTGGTTAGCATCAAGTATGCCACGCAGGGGGTTTGAGAGCGACATGTTTATGACAAACAAGATACAACACAAATAAATAACATGGAGATTTTATAGAAAAAACTAATTAAGATATGGATTTCTATATTAATGCACTCCCACTATTTTCCTAGCGAATCATGTGACACCCTCGATAAGAGAGACGAGAGTCTTTGACAAACTCCTAATGGGGATCAGGACCCAAGTAGTGTTTTAATGCAACCTCGAGGGACTAGACCAATTACACTAAGCCCAAATGGTAGGCAACTCTTGCCAATCACAACTCTTTATGATTCCCGTCATGTTCGGCGTCCGAACCATTATGGTCTCGAGGGACTCGACTAACTCAACCCATATTATGATTTAATTTCTTCCTATAATGATGCCTCACGCTTATCGACTTAATATTATCGTAGGAGGGGTTTTTGTTTTGTATCGATCTCCTAATATATCTTGTCACACACACACACACACACACATATATATATATAAATAAATAAATAAATAAATATATATATATATATATATATATATATATATATATATATATATATATATATATATATATATATATATATATATATATATATATATATATATATATATATATATATATATATATATATATATATTTATTTATTTCTAATAGGTGCATAACACATATCACATATGCAAGCCATACCGGATGATCATGAGCCATCACCTAATATGATTAAGCCCGAGCCAATGGGCTTAATCACTCACAATAGGATCTAAGTGTGCATCGACGCATCTCCATGCCCTGTGATCGTTGATCTCGTCAGCATCGGTTTCGTCATATCGTCGTCGCATCTCCATGCATTGTGATCTCCCGCCATAGTATCATGGGTCCCGTCATATCGTCGTCGCATCTCCACGCAGGCCCGACAATAAATGAGAAAAATGGAGGCTCGCAGGCCTCATTAATATAATAATCACATTTATACATCACAACATATATCTCATGATCATCCATCCACATCATACATCACATCATATGTAGGATTACTAGATATATAATAATTAATCAAATTATTTAATTAATTATTTTTTAAAAATCAGGACATGCTAAGAATTTCCAAAATTGCCAAGGGTATCTTTGGAATTCTGGATAGAAGGACATACTTCAAAATTTTTAGAATTGTTAAGGGCATTTTAGAATTCTGGGCATAGGATAGACCTTGAAATTTCTAAAATTTTAAGAGGTAGTATCATCCTTTTACCGAAAAGAAACCCTAAGCCCTTTCCGCCCTCTTCCAATGGTCATCGCCACCGCTGCCCCTACACAGGCAGCAACGCATAGTATCATCCTTTTATCGAAAAGAAACCCTAAGCCCTTTCTGCCCTCTTCCAACGACCGTCGCCACTGCCACCCCTACGTAGGCGATAGTGGTATGCGCCGCTGCCATTGGGTGGCCCTCCAGCGGGCGCCGTGCCCGCATGTGCCACCCCTACAGGCGATAGTGATGCTCATGGGTGGCCATCCCTTACAGGCAGGCCGCAGGCGGCTGCCCTTGCTAGTGGCCCTGTTCGCAGCCGACCACCCCTGCAGGTAGCTTGACCGCAAGCGCCCACTCTTGTAGGGGGCCATATCCGAGAGCAGCCACCCTTGCAGGCAACCTGCCCACGGGTGGCTGCCCCTCTCCTCGTTACCTTCGCTGCGAAACGACAGTAAGAACACGTAGAACAATTCTATGTGATTCAATCTCATCACACATAGTTTAAAACCAATCTTTAGCATAAACAACCTTGGCTCTGATACCACTGTTAGGAGACCAAGCAGGACCATCACATGCGTAGCAGAAGATCAAAACAAAATAGGTTTCTCACGCATATCAAATCATCATGTAAGAGATTAGGTCACGAGAAAGCTATAAAATCGAAAAACTGCATCGTGTGAGAGATTATTTACCTAGGGAGATTGTATATCCCTATTTTTCCAGATCCGAATAGTGAGGATGAAGGAGGTCACGCGTCCGCCTGCCTAACGGTATCCACACGATGGATCGCTATAGCAATACTCCTCCATTCGCAATCCCTGGTCTCGTAACTCTTGCACAGAGGGAGGGAGGGAGGAGAATAGGTGGAGGTGGCCAAAGATGCAGCATATCATCTATGTGTGCCTCCCCTCCTATTTATAGGGAGCCACAAAAAATCTTAGGGTTCTTGCCTTAGTGGGTATTGGATTTCCATCCAATTACCCATTAACCTTGCATTATTAGATCTCTATCCTATAATTCCCTTTGGCCTCTAATTGGGCCTCATGCAAGGAGCCCATAAGTGTAGAGTCTCATCTAATGAGAATAGGGGCTAATTAGATCTCTATTCAATCCTCTATTAGCTGAAGCATCCACCATATGTGTGTGACCTCTAGGCCCGATACCGAGCTGGCCGTGAGTCGCTTCCATCAGAACTTCTTCTGATATAGTGAATTATTATCCCCATAATAATTCACTCGACTCATCGACTATGGATGTACTAGACCATTGTGCCACAGTCCCCAAACGATACAAGGGGATCAAATTCATCGGACTTGTCTGTCCACAGTTATCGTGTGTATCTATAGTCCCTCATCCAACTAATATCCCAGAGATTGTATATTGGACATGGTACTATAAGGTCTCATACGGAGTCCGTCTGAGTCTCGCTCTAATTAGATTCTTCCGGAGAACTCATTCTCCCTAAATTCGAATAACCCTAGCCAGAGATTTATCTAAGCAAGCACATATAGGATATTCCTCTAGTGATATCAAGAGTGGATGATCTTTTATTGATACTCAATTGCCTTCGTAAGATTGGCTACCAATCCCGATAACCAGTTATACTAAATCTGAAACTTTCCAAACCTGCAAGTCTGACATCAAAGAAATGAGTACTCAAACAAGACATCTTTGATATCTCAAGTTTAAGGACCAGATACACAACTGGGACTATAAAATCACTGTTTAACATTAGATATCATTAACCATATAACATTCCATAAGCGGATCAATTAGTGAACTCATTCTCTAATGAGCACCTGTACTATATCCTTAGTGTCTCTAAATAAGTGGCTATGAGACCAGTTGCGTCCATCATATGGATGAGTGTATAGTACACTGGTCTGTCTAGTTATCTCGATGTCCCTCTCGAGTAACCTATGCCTAGAATTATTTGAGATATGTGTTTGAAAGCGAATCAATCTTATTATCGTGATCTTATCACGATCTGATTCCTATTGCACAGAACCAATGACATCACAATATATATGCAACAGATAATAGAATGTGAGAATATGCCAATAATAATCATAAACAAAAAGATCGTGCAGCGTGTCACACATGCTATCACTCATGTGAGTGGCTTGTAGAGCACCTGTAACCAACACTAAGGATATATATATAGTACAAGTACTCAATGGAGAATGAGTTCGCTGATTATCCGCTTATGGAATATTGTATGGTTAATGATACCTAACGTCAGATAGTGATTCTATAGTCTCAGTTATGTATTTGGTCCTTAGATTTGAGACAACAAAGAAGCCTTATTTGAGTATTCCTTTCTTTGACGCCAGACTTACATATGTGAAAAGTTCTGTATCTGGTACAATTGGTTATTAGGATTGGTAGCCGACCCTATGAAGGCAAGTGAGTGTGAATAGAAGATTATCCATTCTCGACATCATGAGAGGAATATCCTATATGTTATTGCTCAAGCAAATCCTTGGTCAGGGTCATTCAGATTGAGAGAGGAGTTCTCTGGGAGACTCGGATTAGAGCGAGATTCAGATAGAATATGTATATGGCTTGATAGTACCATACCTGATATATGATCTCTATGATATTAAATTGATGAGAGACTATAGATACACGATAACTGAGGACAAATAAGTCTAGTGGATTAGATTTTATGTACCATCTGAGAACTATGGCGTAGTGGTCTAGTAAGTTCATAGTCGATGAGTTGAGTGAATTATTATGGGATAATAATTCACTAAGTCAGAAATAGTTCTAATAGATAGAACTCATAGGCAGCTTAGTATTAGGCCTAGGGGATCACACACGTACGGTGGAAGATTGCGGGGAGTAGAGGATTAGATATGAATTATCCAATTAGCCCTTAGTCTCATTGAATGAGACCCAACATTAATGTACTCCTTACATGAGGCCCAATTAAATGTCAGTTGAGTTTATTGGATAGAGATCCAATAATCCAAGAGGAGCAGATAATTGGATAGAGACTGATACCCACTAAGGTAGGATCCATTAGATTTTTTGGCGGCTCTCTATAAATAGGAGGTAGGGGCGGCACAATAGTGATAGGCAGCACCTTTGGTCATCCCCTCCTATTCCTCCCTCCTTTTTCTTCTCAACTAATCAGTCCCTCCCTACTATGAGAGGGCAGGGAAGAAGATTGCAGATCTTCTTCCACGAGTGCTGTGAGATGGTGCACAAGAGTTACGGGTTATTGGGCTGCGATTGGAGGAGCATTGCTATTTAACCCCCTTCATCCTCTCCACCTAGATCTAAAATTTCAAGGATATTTGTAGTTTTCGATTTTATGATTTTTCGCACACAAATCTTTGCACAATGACATGATAAACATGGAAAATATTTTGTTTTATTTTTTCACTAGGCATGTGATGCTCTTTTATGGTTTCCTAACAAGGAGACCGTTTTCTTGCCATATGTGAAACCTTTAGTAGGGTATCTTATAAATTCTAAAAATATTTAATAAAAAATAATTCATTATTAATTATCTAGTAGTCCTACATGATGATATGTACATATGATATATAATGTGGATGGATGATCATGAACTATGTGTTGTGATGTATGTAGATATGATTGTTATTATTATTATTGGGGCATGCGAGTCTTCATTTTTCTCGTTTATTGTCAGGCTTGTGTGCTTGTGATGATGTTGTAATTACATGAAGAGGTGTGACGAGAGCGTGGAGGTGTCAGCGGGAACCACGATGTTATGACAGATGATCATGACGCTTAGTGATGTACCAAGGATCCAACGAAACCAATGATGACAAGATGGCTGATCACAAGGCATGAAGATGTGTTGATACACACATAGATCCTAGAGTGATTGGGGCCATTGGATCGGGCCTGATCACATTAGGTGACGGTTCATGATCATCCGGTGTGGTATGTATATGTGATATGTGATGATACATATATATATATATATATATATATATATATATATATATATATATATATATATATATATATATATATATATATATATATATATATATATGCATTTGATGTACATATATATTAAATATGTATGTATATGACACGATATATTAGGAGACCGAAACAAAATATCTCTTACGATAATATTAAGTCGGAATGCGTGAGACAATAAAATTGACCCACATGGCTCTCCATCGTTATATGAATAAATTGAATCCTGACATAGGTTGGCTTGGTCGAGTCCCTCGAGGCTCACCTATCTTCTCGATTCGATATCTTGCCTAAGATATAGAGATGTCACCGGTGACCTGAGGATATGGTATGCTTAGTTGAGTCCCTCGGGGGCATATCATCAAATCAGACCCATCTTGTAACGATGGGATGACTTAACTGAATATCATGGTTGGTCAAGTCCCTTGAGACCATGATGGTTCGGAGGCTGAATAAGATGAGAATCACAAGGAGTTGTGATTGACAAGAGTTGCCTACATTTTTTAACTTAGTGTGATTGGTCGAGTCCCTGGAGGTTACACTAAGACATTACTTAGATTTCGATCTCCACTAGAAGTCTTCCAAAGATTTTCGTTTCGGGTGCCGAGAGTGTCGCATGATTCGTCAAAAAATAATAGGAGTTGATTAATATAGAAGTCTATATATTAATTAGTTTTTCTATAAAATATGTATATTATTCATTTATATTAATCTTGTTTGTCATATTTATGTCACTTGAAAACCCCTCCGTGGCATATTTGATGCCAACCAACTCATTGGTTCAAACTACATGAATTTGCTTCACAATTTGATAATTATTCTTGCGAAGGAGAAAACCGCTTATGTCCTTGACAGACTCTGCCCAAGAAAGAGAAGTTAATTCTATATATTGATGAGACGAAGAAGAAAAAGCTGATAAGACCCTTAAGAAGGGCAAAGGCAAATACGGTAAGACAAATGTTACCAAGAAAGACTCGACAAAGGACAAAGGTCAGTGCTTCCACTATGGCAAAAACAGGCACTAGAAGAGGAACTGCAAGGATTACTTTGCAGGGAAGGCAAAATAGAAGCTTAGAGAAGCTTCAGATAAATTCATGATCAGTCTCCATTCGTCAAATTCTTATGATAACACATGTGTATTGGATACCGAGAGTACTTATCATATTTATAATTCGTTGCAGGTTCTAGCAAAGTGTAGAAGACTGGTAATAGGCGAGATGGACCTCAAGATGGCCAATAGAGCAAGAGTTGTTGTTGGCGAGATCACCCTATATCTACCTGGTGGAGCTACCATTGTATTAGATGCATACTATTATTGTTCCCTCTATTATCAAAAATGTTATTTCCTCCCTCCTAGAACTTGGCACAAGGCTGAATAAAAGATTAATCTTGCTTGATAAAAGAGAGGAGGCGGCTACATCATTATATAGGGTTCTAAACCCTAGCCCATGGGGTGCTTACCTAAGTAAAATTACCCCTTTGCCCTCCTATAGTCGACCTAGCTGAGGGAAACCCTAGCCGACCAGCTCAGTAAAGGGGGCGACGACCACTAAGCCCTAAGGCCCCAATCTAAACCCTAGCCACACTTCTTTATATGAGAGAAGTGGCTAGGTGGGGTTTTATTACAATCCTATAGGGTTTTTATTGACTACTTCTAGGGTCATTAGGACTCAACCATGTTGGAGTCCTATCACGCCCGCCCTCTTTGGATCAGTCTTGTCCTCAAGACTAAGGGTCCATAAACTCTGGGAACCGAGTCTTCAGCTCCTTGTAATACTCCCACATTGCATCTTCAAATAGTAAATTATTCCACTTCATGAGTACTTAAATTGACGGGCATCGGTGACACATCACAATCCTCCGATCAAGTATAGCTTTAGTTGAGCTTGAATCTCACCATTATTAGTAGTGCTCGGCAGTTGAGTATGAACCAACTAATGTTCTCCCAATTTCAGCTTTAGCAAGGATACGTGGAAGACGGGATGGATCTTAGCGTCATCTGGGAGCTCTAATCTGTATGCCATGGCCCTAATATGCTCCAGAATCTTATATGGTCCATAGAATCATGGAGATAGCTTCATTGACACTCTAGTGTTAATTGACAGCTCCTTGTATGGTTGTAGGCGAAGGTAGACCCAATCTCCTACCGAAAATTCACGCTCGCTCTAGTGAGTGTCTGCTTGCTGCTTCATGCAGGATTGGGCGACAGTTAGGTTATCTTTCAGCAACTGGAGAAGCTTGTCATTGTCAATTAAGTTTTGATCGACCTGATCCACTTTGGTCGAACTGATTACATATTTAGGTATTATAGGGGGTGATCGGCCATACAATGCCTCATATGGGGTACATTTAGTAGATGAATGATAAGTTGTGTTGTACCACCATTCGGCCCAAGGAAGCCACCTTGTCCACTCTTTAGGCCGATCACTAGTGAAGCACCAGAAGTAAGTCTCGAGGCATCTGTTCACCACTACTGTTTGGTCATCCATCTATGGATGATAGGTTGTGCTCATCTTCAATTGGGTGCCTTGTAGTTGGAAGAGCTTGGTCCAAAATTTACTTGTAAACACCCTGTCATGGTCGCTCATAATCGACCTTGGCATCCAATGTAGTTTTACAATATTTTTCATAAAAAGTTAAGCAATACTGGCAGTGGTAGAAGGATGTCTCACAGCACAGAAATGAGCATATTTGGTTAGACGATCTACCACCAAAAAGATTATGCTTTTACCTTGAGATGGTGAAAGCCCTTCGATAAAGTCCATAGAGATGTTAGTCCATGCTGTGTCCGATATAGGTAGTGGTTGTAGTTTTCCCGGACTTGCCACCATTTCACCTTTTTGCTGCTGGCATATATCACATTTAGATACATAATCATAAATTGATCTTTTCATGCCTCTCCAAAAGAAATTTTGCTTCACCCTCTTATATGTTCTCAAAAATCTAGAGTGTCCTGCTGAATGTGAAGAGTGCAACTCATGCAAAATAATTTTGATGCAAGGGGAAGAAGGAACAATCACAATTCGGTCTTTGTAGCGCAGGTCCTTCGAATCCCGAGTGTAGTGCCCCATGGAATCTGAATTCTTATCTAATTTTTCTATGATGCCACAAGTTTTTGGGTCGCTCTTCCACTCCTCTCTAATGCCTTTGAGGAAGTTGGTGGAGGGAATGGAGATGGCTGAAATTTCAGGTAGTCCTAGTAGCCGAGATAGAGCATCTATAATAATATTCTCTTTCCCCTTTCGATAAATAATTTCATAATCAAGGCCAAGAAGTTTAATTACCTATCATTGTTGCTCTGGGGAAGATATTTTTTGCTCCAAATAATACTTTAGGCTTCGGTGATCGATCTTAATCTGGAAGATCGACCAATCAAGTAGGGTCTCCACTTTGTGACGGCGTGTACGATGGCAAGCATTTCTTTATCATACATGAATATTTTAAGATGGGAGGGAGATAAAGCCTTGTTGGTGTAAGCAAGAGGTCAACTATCTTACATTAGAATAGCCCCAATTCCAACTCCGAACATGTCGGCCTCAATCACGAAGGTGCAATTGAAATCGGGCAGTGTTAGGACTGCGTCATCATCATGGCTGCCTTGAGTCGTTCAAAGGCTGTGGAAGCTTTATCCGACCATAAGAAGGAGTCTTTCTTCAGTAGGGATGTGAGTGGGGCACTGATCTTGCCATAATCTTTCACGAATTTTTGATATTAGCCCGTGAGTCCAAGGAAGCCGCGTAGTGATTTTATGTTCGTAGGTTTCTGCCATTCTTGCATTGCTTCGATCTTTGTCGGGTCTACCGCCACTCCATCCTCTAATATAATGTGCCCTAGATACTCCACTTTACGCTATAAAAAGCTGCACTTTGATTGTTTAACATAAAGGGTATTCTCCCGAAGGATTATTAGAACAATTCGCAAGTGCTGAAAATGTATATCATGTGTAGGGTTATAAATTAGAATATCATCAAAAAATACCAACACGAACTTACATAGAAATCTCTGAATAATATCGTTCATCAAGCTTTGAAAAGTAGAAGGAGCATTCGTAAGTCCGAAGGGCATTACCAAAAACTCGTAGTGGCCGTTATGTATGCAAAATATAGTTTTCGGAACATCTTTAGTGCATACCCGAATCTGATGGTATCCGGAACGGAGATCCTATTTAGTGAAGACTCGGGCTCCTTTTAGTTATTCAAGAGCTCATCTACTATTGGTATAGGGTATTTGTCTTTAACAGTGATGGCGTTCAAAGCCTCTTAATCAACACACATCTATCACGTGCCATCCTTCTTACATACTAGCAACACAGGCGAGGAGTAAGGGCTGCAGCTTAGTCGAATCATTCCGGTGTCAAGCATCTCCTTAATGATATTCTCAATCTCATCCTTCTGCAAGTGAGGATAGTGGTACAGTCTCAAATTTGCTAGAGGTTTGCCCGGTAATATAGGGATGCGATGATCATGTGGTCGGTTAGAGGCCAGCCCACACGGCTCCGTGAAAAATCTGTGAAATCATCCAGCAATAAGGCAAGCTTAAGATCTGAATATTATACTTTTTACTCCTTTGATGGCTGCTGAATATGCATAAAAAATCCACCATTTGTTTTGTGTACCGCCTTCTCCATTCGCTGCGTCAAAACGATGAGATATGGCTACCACGCTTGCCTCGCAATGTGACCTACTCCCTTTATAATAAAACTTTATGATTAATTTAGAGAAATTCCAGGAGATGTCACCTAATGTTGTGAGTTATTCAATCCCAAGCATAGCTTCATAGTCATCGATGGGTAGGAGGAAGAAATCGGCTACCACTTATTGGTCTTATAGGAGCAATTTTACCCGCGGGCACCGTTGGTCGCAATTGAGGATTCGACCGTTGGCAACCTTTACATCGAACTTGTTGCAACCTTTAAACTTATTCAATTTTAAGTGTCATACGTGCAGCAACCTTGCTGTTGAGTAAGTTATTGGTGCTGCCCATATCTATAAGAACAGTGATGGGTTGTTGTTTAAGAAGTCCTCCAACTTTCATCGTCTGCGAGTTGGAGTAGCTAGCCAGCACGTGCACTACATTGTCGATCGGTTGGGGCTCTTTCTCCATGGCTTCATCTTTGGGTTGAGGCTTTCTATGTTGTCCTCATCCTCTACTGGTTTAATCAGGAGGAGCCGGCCCTTTTTGCAGCGATGTTCTCGGCTCCACAGTTCATCACAGTGCCAACATAACCCCTTGGTTGATCATTCACGGAGCTCATCTTTTGTTAATTTTTTTAATGCGGGGCCTCGAATGGCAGTAGAGGGGGCTGAAGGCTTCGACATGGCTAGTCAAGGAGCGACCCTTATCCTTCGTACTTTATGGTTCAATTGTTCTTCTTGGATCCTTGCAAAGGAAATCGTCACCATAAGAGTGTACGGTTGACGTGTCTTCTTCTCGAATCTCTAGCTTTAGGCCCTCAATAAAAGTCCCTAAAAGTTACTTTTCAGATCAATGCATAGTTTGGTTAGATAAATGTTCAAACCTTGTTTGGTATTCATGTATTGTAGAGGTTTATCGAATCTTCGCTAATTGTCCGTCGATGTTGTCGAAATCGGTTGGTCCAAAGCGATTTAGTAATCATTCCTTGAATCGCTACCAAAAGAGACCTCCATGGGTGTGCTTAAACTAATTAGACCACTGAATAGCATCTCCCTCAAGGTGGACGACAGTAATCTCTACCCTTGTAGCATCGGCGGTTCGGTAGAACCAAAAATAGCGCTCCGCGCGCGCGATTCATCTGATCGGGTCTCCTTCTTCCCATATAGGGAAGTCAACCTTCATGTGTGAATTGTTTGGATCAGGGATGATGTGACCATGCTCTTGAGGATTATCTCTCCATTCTAAAGTTTCTCCTTGTTGCAATTTCTTCGGGCTAGGTGGTCGTCCCATGCTTAATTCCGCGAAAAGGGATCGCATCTACTCCTCCATATGACTTTCAAAGGCTTCAAACTTAGTGTTAATGGCCTCATCCAATGTCATGGTGTAGGCCTCTAGATCTATAATATTGAGGTCCTTTATCTATTGTCATGTTAGGGGCATGAAAGGTTTTGAGGAAGAGGTGGCCGGTTAGGTAGGTGGGTCAGTTTGATGGAAGTAGGTTACGGTTTATGGTTGATTTGGGTGGCTATTTAGGATCAGTTTAGGGTGCAATTTGGAGGGGTTCTTAGTGAGGATGGTAGGGTTTGTAGATGAAAGAAAGAGTGTCCAAAAATCCGTAAAAGATAGCACTCAAATCCGATGGAATTCGACAAAGAAAGGTGCTGCGATGTGCTATCCTACCAAACAAATTTTACATCGGAGAAACAATAAATTCTAGACGTAAATCTCAGAGAAAAACTCAAGAAAAATATGTAGAACTCCTCGGTTTAGATGTGGTTAATATCAGTAAAAAAATTGACAATAGTTTGGCAAAGTAATGGTAGGGAAATAAGGGAAAAGACGGAGGACAGATTGTTTATCGTAAAAATTCTAGCAATACGTACGAAGAATTAGAGCATAATAGAATTGGTTTTAGAGATAATTCTTTTTAAATATTGATCTTAGATGAGGGCTAAGACGATCTATGAAATCATATAAAAATTTCAGCCAAAATAGGGGAGCATAAAATCAGTTTCAAGAGGCAAATAGATGACTGAAGATTTCTACATCGTTTCGCTTTCGCAATAACGATAACATTTGCAACAGTTGAAATTTGCGGCAATGAAAGTATGGAAAAACCTCTTCGATGTGTAAGATAAAGGAATAGTAGTAGCAAATAGGCGTGGGTGATGAAAATATACCATATCTCGAATTTCAGACACAAGGGGCACTAGTAAATTGATTTGATCTGCGGCTTGGGTGGAAGGTGGAGGTGTGTGCCGCAGTAATTGTGGAAATTACTTGGGAAGGTGGGGGCGACAAAGATAGCAGTAAGGGCAGTAGGAACGCTACTCTGATGCCATATGATAGAACCCCAGGAGGAGCTCTATAGATTTTGATCTCTAAGAGAGATCAACCCTTGGAATGCTATAGTGGTTTCTCCCTCCTAGAACTCGGCACAAGGCTGAATAAAAGATTGATCTTGCTTGATAAAAGAGAGGGTGCGACTATATCATTGTATAGGGTTCTAAACCCTAGCCTATGGGATGCTTACCTAAGTAAAATTATCCCTTTGCCCTCCTATAGTCGACCTAGCTGAGGGAAACCCTAGCCGACCAGCCCAATAAAGGGGGCGACAGCCACTAACCCCTAAGGCCTCAATCTAACCCTAGCCACACTTCATTATAGGATAGAAGTGGCTAGGTGAGGTTTTATTACAATCATACATGATTTTTATTGACTGCTTCTAGGGTGATTAGGACTCAACCCTGCTGGAGTCCTATCAGATAGATATTTCTCCACACATCATGAATGTAAGTACAACCAAGAGAAAATGAGATGAGGTGAACAATGTATACCTATGACATTATAGGCTAGGTCATATCCATGAGGGAAGAATTCAAAAGTTGCTGAAAGATGGATATTTATATCCATTTGACTATGAGTCGTATACAACTTATAAATCTTGCCTTTGTGGAAAGTTGACCAACTCTCCTTTTAGTGGAACTGGTGAGAGAGCCATTGAGTTGTTGGAACTCATACATAGTAATGCATGTGGTCCCATATCGACTCAGGCTATAGGTGGTTACTCCTACTTTATTATATTCATTAACGATTTCTCTAGGTATGGACATATGTACTTGATGAAGTATAAGTCCGAGGCTTTTAAGAAATTTAAAAAATTTAAGAATGAAGTAGAGAGCTAGATTGAAAAGAATGAAGTAGAGAACTAGATTGAAAAAAGTATATAGGCTCTTCGATCAGATCGATGAAGAGAGTACTTGAGTAGAGAGTTCACCCATTTCCTTAGGGACCATGGGATTTTGTCCTAGTGGCCACCTCCTTATACGCCTCAGTTCAATGGTGCCAGAAATGAGGAATCGTAAGCTGTTAGACATGGTGTGATCCATGATGAGTTTCGTCAACCTACTTGTCTCGTTTTGGGGCAACGCCCTGGAGACCACATCTTACCTTCTAAACAGAGTTCTATCTTGGTCAATAGTGTTTACGCCATATGAGATTTAGAAAGGGAAGAAGCTCAATCTTAAGATTATAAATATTTGAGACTGGCCTGTCAACATTAGAAGATATAACCTTGATAAGTTGAAATCAAGGATGAAGTGGTGCAAGTTCGTGGGATACCCCAAGAAAACATGTGGGTACTATTTTTATCATCTAACGGAGCAAAAGGTCTTTGTTTCTAAAAGGACAATGCTCCTTGAGAAGAAACACATTCTTGGTGGAAATAATTAGAGTATGATAGAGTTGAGCGAGGTTGGAGAACATGTTGAATCTCATATTTTGATGATGAAATCAATTGATGGGTTATTGATCTAACATGGATTATTAGAAGTTGATTGATGCAGGACTAACTATGACACAGATAATATGACAATCAGGTTTGACCAAAGTCAAGTCCATGCATTGGGCTGAGGTTCGGACAATGCGGTTGGGAACTCGCTAGGAGTGCGTCAGAAGCTTGCCGAGGGTATCGGGAGCTTGCCTAGATGGTGCAAGAGAGTTCGCTAGAAGAAGGCCGAGACTCGTCGGAAGATTATCGGGGGTAGCCGAAAGGCTTGCCGGGAGTTGGGAAGGTCTTGAAGTGGACTTGTGGTTATTATGATTGAAATTAATTAAGTCATAGTTAGCATCATGCAGGTTTAACCACAACGGGAAAAGGAGTTATAGATCAGACATGGACCGAGGATCAAGCTTAGGCACCGGGCCAAGGATTAGATGATGTGGTGGGAGCTCACCGGGAGTTTGCTAGGAGATTCACCGAAGGGATTGGGAAGGTCACTATGAACACGCCGGGAGATCACTAGAGGAATACCGTGAGACTCACCGCTGGAGATTCCGAAGGTTGTCGGAATACGGGAGTGAGGTCATTAAGCTTGGTGGTCATGTTTGATTGTAATCTTTAAGTCATAGGTTATGAGTGAGTCCGATTTGAGTATGATTTAGAAATTAACTCAAAGAGGCAATTAGGTCCACTATGGGGTTTGATTGAGCTCAGGTTGAGCTCAATTAGTTGACCAAAGAATTGGTCAACATCAGGTTCAAGCTAGAATTTGAAAAGTGGAGGGAACCACTTTTACAGAGATTCCGACAGGAAAACCGCTAGTAAGTGGTGGTTGTACCATCATACCCAGGATTTCAGGCGATTGTCAGTGGTTGAGCTGCCCAAGCTGGGAAGCTGAACCGCCCGTACCCAGGAATTTGGGCACTTTCGACGGTTGACCCACCCAAGCCGGCGGGTGAACCGCCCGTACCTGGATTTTTCGGATACGATTGGATTTTGGCTCCGATTTTAAAACCAATTTGGGGCTAATAAATACCCTAAGTTTTCTTACATTCCAAATAATAATTTTTGGGGATTATATTATGAAAAAATATTGTGTGAGAATTATAAGAAAAGAAAAGGGGTAAGGGAGTGATCAAATAGTGTAATCTTGTCTCCCTTGTAAGCAAAGTGTAAGGGTTTGGTCTTCACCTAAAGAAGATCGGTAGTGGATGTCGGTGTGCCTCAAGAAGGAGGACTCGGGAGTGGACGTAGGCTGTTGGCCCCAAACCACTATAAAAATTGTGAGTGTTTTCTTGCTTTCATTGCTTACATATTTTTGTATTGATGCTGTCGATTTAACTCAACTCTTTGAAAGTAAAGTTTTCACAATAAGTTCTTTCCTTCAAACATTGGTTATCTTTCTGGTTTGCTTATTAACTTAGCATCTTTCTTTTAATCACTCACTCGTTTCACGAAGAACGAAAAGCTTCGGATTTCCTATCTTGGTTTAATCGAAAAATTTTCATTTAAACTTAAAATTTACACTCTTAGTGTAAATTGATCCTAACAATTGGTATCAGAGCCTCAGTTTTTCTCATTTGGTTTAACACCCAAGAGAAATGACTCTTATTTGGCTTTCAAAATAGCTTTTCTATCATTTGTCCTCCCATATTCAATGGGACGGACTACACTTATTTGACATTCATAGCTTTTGATCCTAACAATTGGTATCAGAGCCTCAGTTTTTCTCATTTGGTTTAACACCCAAGAGAAATGACTCTTATTTGCCTTTCAAAATGGCTTTTCTATCGTTCGTCCTCCCATATTCAATGGGACGGACTACACTTATTGGAAAACTCGGACAAGAGTTTTCTTGCTTTCTTTAGACCTTGATTTATGAACTATTATTGAAAATGGATTTGAAAAGTCTTCTCTTCCAATGAATAATTGGAATGATTTAGAGAAGAAGACTTTCTCTTTAAATGCAAAAGCTATGAATGTCTTATATTGTGCACTTAATAAAAATAAATTTGATCGGGTTTCTTGTTTTGATTCAGCTTTAGATATATGGCATTCATTAGAAATCACACATGAAATCATAATTAATATAAATGAATCAATTAATGAAATATCTTACAAAAATGAAATTGAAGAACACCTTCCAATGAACAGGAAGGAATTTGAACTGAGAACATATGACTCATCGAGTAAAATCTCGAGTGATGAGGACCTTGAATATTAAATAAATGAGCCAAAAAAATAATCAACATGAACCATAAAAATAATTTAAAGATGGACAAAACCTCTTGCTATGAACGCAAGAATCCGAGGAGCTCTAAAGACAAAATATACAACCAAGAAGTAGAGAACCTCGCTCTTATGGCCATCAATGATGAGGTTAGTGATTCATTAAGCATTTCCTATTCATAATTATTAAACATGTTCCATGATTTGTTGATGAGTTTAGAAAACTTAGCAAATCTTTTAAGTTGTATAAAAATGAACATGATTTGTTAGTTGGTAAAGTTGATGAAATGCATGAATTATTAGTATCACATAATCTGAGTTCTAAATATGAAATGCTAGACAACATTAAAGAAGAAAATATCATGCTTCAGACAACGTTAGAAAAATTTAAAATTAGAAATAAATCCTTGAATATGATCCTTGCCAATAAGGGTCATTTTAATAGAAGAAATGATATAGGCTTTGTTAGTAGCATTCAACAAAATCCAACCATTTTTGTTAAAGGACTAACCTTAAATATGCCACCAAGAATCAAGTGTAATTTTTATGGAAGATTAGGACATATGGCTTACAAATGTTCATTTAAAAATTATAGTCCTCACAAGTTAGTTTAGGTTCCTAAAGGAACCATAAACAATCTTATGCTATTAGAAAAAATGGGAAGAACATGTTATGAAGGACCCAATATTAAATAGGTACCTAAATCAAAACCTCCCTTAATATAAAGTTGTTTCCTAACAAGGCTAGGAGCAATAAAAAGATTTTGAAAGTAGATGCTCAAGTCATATTACTTGAGATTTAACACTCCTTAAAGCTTATTAGCCTAAGTAGTAATAAGAAAATTATTAGAATTAAAATTATTAATAATAAATCTTTTAATGGTTCATCATTAATATTGATGATGCATAGCTAGAGTATACAAGTATGAAAATATATTAGAACCAAAGAACCTTAGTTATTGAAAAATATATTTATATTGAAACTTACAAAAATAAGATTTTGAGTGAATGCTAAAATCATTGGATTGTTTAAATGTAAAGATTATTGTTAAATGGTTCAAATATTGATAAAGACTATGGAATGATTACCTTAAATGTTGCATTAATTGAAACGCTATGATTGAATGATTATCTTGAATGATAGAATTTTAAGATAGAACAATATAGAAAAGGAAGAGAAAAATCATGCTTCATTGTGTAGTATTTTTATAAATTAAAAATATATTTAATAAGAATGAAATAAACATGGTAACTCACTACACTAAGTATAAAAATCATTGGAATTGAAATAAGTCAAAGTTTTTGTTTGAAAATATTTTATTGCAATGATGAAATTTTGTTTTTGACTTTAAATGCCAATGCATTCTTGAAATAAATTTCAAAAGAAGGATAATTCTTCTTGAAAGAATATTTATCCCATGAATCCTTCAATAAAGATAAAATGATACATTTATTGTTGAATCTCTTTAACTATAAAAATAAATAGAAAACTTTAGTTATTTTCTTTTGGAAAATAATCTATGATGACTTTATTGAAATTTTTTGAAAAGTGATTTTTTATGATGATTTTGGATAAGTTTACAAATGATTTTGTTTTAACATGAGATTGATGACTCTATCCAACGTTATTGATATTTTGATGATTTTATTATAATTTTGATATGCTGAAAAAAAATTACACATTGAAATCCTTATATAAATTCATTCAAAGAAAGCCATATGAATGAATCATAATTTGTCTCTTCGGATCTATTACTTGAAAATTTTCTTATGAACTATATTCTTAAAAACTTGAAGTTTCATATATATAAATCAATATCTTCTACTTTTTCTTCCTTTAAATTAACTCATGATCTTAATATCTACAATCTGATATCTTTATGAATAAACACTCTTCTTTGATCTCTTAAGATTCTATTTTATCATCTAAGAGGAGATTTATTAAATTAAATTATGTCTTTAATATTCATGAATGTCTTTTGATATCCATATCTATCTTGACAAAATTTATTTTAAAGACTCATGAATGACATAACTTATCACCAAAATTTGTATTTCTTAAATTTATGATAAGTTGAAAATTAAAAAAGATTTGTATTATCATAAATATTTTCTTAATTTCTTGACTTGACTTTTACATTATGGGAATCACATTATTGATCTCTATGTTTTTTTAATAAAAAGGAGATTTATGATTTTAACAATAATAATTGAATTTTTTATCAATATCATTCTTTTTTATTAAAAATATTTATCTTGGATAAATTGAGATTATCCCCTAAGACTTATTTACAAAAAAGAGAAAGAAACTTATTAAACGAAATCATGTCATTTAATATTCAAAATTTTGATTTTCTCTTTAATGACATGATCTACTTTTTTACGTAATTTAAATATGGATGTTAAGAAGAAATTATGCAATCATATTTCTTTTTGACATTAACAAAGGGGGAGATAAAATTATCAATATGAGTGGAAGTAAATTGGATATGATAACCTTGAATGAGAAATAATGCGCTTAGAAGAAAATTTAGAATTTTCTAAATATATATGAAATGCATATTTCATAATTTGAGCTTGATATATTATCATATTTTCCTTTGGATTTCTTGGATTTTATAAATTACACTTTTTATCAAAATATGCATGCAAAATTCTTGATTAACAATTTAAGCTATCATGTTTTCTTTTGGAATTTTTGATGCTTATTATCAAATACAATTTAATTTGTTATTTATGTTAGAAAATCATACAATTTAAATTCATGAGTGTCTCTTAATTCTTTTTGGATTTCCTAGATTTTTTAGCTCACTTTCGAAAGCACTCTAGATAAATGAACATAAGAAGAGGAATCAAATTTTTGTGATAAGATAGTTTTAAAAGATTATTCTTATTTCATGAATCATGATGAATGTTTACAAAGGGAAATATATATAACATAAACTTCTATTATGCTTGAAATAAGTCTTTGATATTAAATCTTTGATGAATCACTTGATGTGCTACTCTTGATTTAAATGAATTAAATTACATAGGTATATATCAATTCTTGGATTTTGGAATTTACATCTAAAAGATTGAGCCCTATTTTTGTGATACAATGTCTCTCACCCCACTCCCTTGTTTCTTATTTATTATTCAAAGAAAGGGAAGAAAATTCTTTCATAAGAAAATTATCAAGGGGAGCAAAACTTGTTAGCTTACATGATATAAATTGCTAGCTTGAATATTGCAAAGGAAGCAAAAATTTGCTAGCTTGCACTTCTCAAAAGAGAAGAAAGAACTCATTAGCTTTATTTGCTACATTTTCTTGAAAATTATATAAGATGGATTTGTTGAGCTCATATTCTAAATTTAAAAAATCTTATATCTACAAGATTGAGGTTGAGAGTTAAAAATGCTAAATTATAAAAATATATAAATTGATAATCTAGATTTCATGATATTAAGTCTTTTGTGATAATGTTTTTTAAAACATTCTCCATGTTTTTATCTTATTGTTTACAAAAACAAAAAGGGGAGAAATTTTGTATGATGTTATCTTACAAATTTATTTGCTAACTCTTTCTTGAAATTACATGAGATGTTTTTAAATATATGAGTAACTCCTAAATTCTTGAATCTTCTTCAATATCTTGGATCCTTGAGCTTATTTTCAAATTTCATCTCTACAAATTGAAAGCTATACATAATGATATTTTATAACTCCTCCCTTATTTTCTTTCCTTCTTGTTCATAAGAGAAAGAAAATTCTTTATGACTCATGTCATATTTTTACAAAGGGGGAGCAAAAACTCATGTGCCTTAAAATTCTAAGCCTTATATTTCACCTTTTGTTGATAACAAAGGGAGAAAAATATACATTGATGACACATGATATTAATGATATATATTGATATGGATATGGATTGATGTATCTTGGATATGGATATAAGTGCATAATTTCTTTTTACTCATGATTTGATATCTTGGATATGTAAATTTGGGTTAAAATTTGCATAGAATTTTGATTGCTTGAATTTAGAGGTGTATAATTCTCTTAAATTTAAGTGGCATAAATTTAGGAGGAGTTAGGATTAACTCCTGTCATCAATTGATTATCATCATCAAAAAGGGGGAGATTGTTGAATCTCGGATTTTGATGATGAAATCAATTGATGGGTTATTGATCTAACATGGATTGTTAGAAGTTGATTGATGCAGGATTAACTACGACAGAGAGAATGTGATAATCAGGTTTAGCCAGAGTCAAGTCCATGCATTGGGCCAGGTTCAGACGGTGCGATTGGGAACTCGCTAGGAGTGCATCAGAAGCTTGCTGAGGGTATCGGGAGCTTACTTGGATAGCGCAAGAAAGTTCACTAGAAGAACACTGCAACTCGTCGAAAGATTATCAGGGGTAGCCGAAAGGCTTATCGGGAGTTGGGAAGGTCTTGAAGTGAACTTGTGGCTATTATGATTGAAATTAATTAAGCCATAGTTAGCATCATGCATGTTTAACCATGACAAGAGAAGGAGTTACAGATCATACATGTATTGAGGATCAAGCTTAGATATCGGGCCAAGGATTGGATGATGCGGTGGGAGCTCATCGGGAGTTCGCTAGGAGATTCGCCAAAGGGATCGAGAAGCTCGCTAAGAACACGTCGGGAAATCACCGGAGAAAGACCGTGAGAGTCGTCGCTAGAGATTTCAAAGGTTGTCGAAATGCAGGAGTGAGGTCATTAAGCTTGGTGGTCATGTTTGATTATAATCTTTAAGTCATAGGTTAAGAGTGAGTCTTATTTTAGTGTGATTTAAAAATCAACTCAAAGAGGCAATCGGGTCCACTATGGGGTTTGATTGAGCTTTAGTTGAGCTCAATTAGTTGACTAAATAATTGGTCAACAACAAGTTCAAGCCGAAATTCAAAAAGTGGAGGGAACCACTTTTGTGGAGATTCCGATGAGTAAACAATTTGTAAGCGGTAGTTGTACCACCATACTGTCACGAACGGACGTCGCTCAACCACAACATCTTCACTCCGTGAACTGTTCGTGCTATTTCTTACTTGTACATATGTTTGGCAGCTTGTTTTGCCTTGAGTTTATGTGTTTTCACCTAAGAAATGTGAGCGAAAGTAGTGTAGAAGGCTGCAGAACGGTCATTCGCTGCATAGAGCCAAAACAGCCCAAAACAGCCCTATTTTTGGGTCTTTTTCGTGTGCCACGGCAACCTTTCCGAGCGGTGCAAAATGTCAGTCATTTCAGCACCTTGGAACCCCCTGGGTGGCACCGGGCTAGATGGGGCTCCAGCTATATGTCGGGCGTAGGCGTTCATCAGCAATTGAACTTGACTTGCGTCCGATACCTTGGGAAACATCGTTTGCGGACTTGCGACCGTTCCTACAACCCTCCAAAGTCCTATTTCGCTCTCTCTCTTTTCTCAACTGCACTCAAGGTGTTCGTCAAATTGCTTGTATAGCTTTCCGCTTTGCGAGACGCCGAGACGTGTCCGTCGCTCGCTTCCAAGTTAATCGACTTCTTCTTTGCAGGTCCTACGGGACCTTAAGAGGTTGTAAGAGGGCTGACCCTGTACGGACAGATAACGCTTTGGAAGTTCCATGACTTAGGCAATCCCAGCTAAGTCCAGAACAGTGGGCAAGGTTGCTTCACGACTTAGGCAATTGCAGCTGTCTTCGGGAGGGCCACAAGGGTGCCGCATGGCTTAGGCAAATTTAGCTAAGCCCGTGACAGTGTTGTATCAGAGTCGGCAAGCAATTCATACGAACAACGAAGAAGATTCGTACTTTCACCATGGTGAGACATCGTGGTGAATCGAGCAAGATGGGGCAAGCGGGACCCTTGCTCCAAGCAGCCGCAGGTGGGCTGCAAGTGCAAACTCGCTCATAAACTGCTGGAGCCGCTCATGAGGAGCACGATAGTGAACAAGACGAGCGTGAAGTTGGGTATTCTCCTCGAGGGGAGGAGGCGCCATCTGGAGTCCCAACCGGGAAGAAGGGCCACAGAGAGAGACTTACAATGGTGGAAACCCGCCTCGATGTTCTTGAAGCGAGCGTGGAGGAACTCTACCAAGGCCACGGAAGGCTACTTGGGGTAGAGAGCTCGCAAGAAGAAGCTGAAACTCGGATTGAGAATGTTGAATCCCTGATGGATCAACTGATAGAGGACACCAAAGATTCCATACGACATCTGCATGAAGTTGTGGCGGAACTCACGGCTAAGGTGATGGTGTTAACAAGGACTCTTGATGCGGGAGGGAACAACACCCGCGCTGCGCCACCACAACACTTCAGAGCACCGGAGCCGTAGTGCTACGGAGGTGCTAGGGATGCCAAAGAGCTTGAAAATTTCTTGTTCGACATGGAACAGTATTTTCGTGCTACAAGGTTCGACTCTGAAGAAACCAAAGTTGCGATAGCAACAATGTATCTGAAGGGGGATGCAAAACTTTGGTGGTGAACCCGTTGGGAAGAGATCCAACAAGGCCGATGTCGAGTGGATACATGGGGAGACTTGAAGTGAGAGTTGAGAACTCAGTTCTTACCCGAGAACACAGAGTTTGTCGCAAGAAGGAAACTGAGACAACTCCGCCAGAGTATAACAATCCGAGACTATGTGAAGCAATTTTCAGCACTGATGTTGGATATTCGAGACATGTCTGAGAAAGACAAGCTATTCAGCTTCCACGATGGCTTGAAGCCATGGGCACAACAAGAACTACATCGGAGGAATGTCACTGACGTAGTCGGGGCAATTGCAGCCGCGGAAAGGCTGACTGACTTTGTTTCTTCGGAGGATTTGAGAAAGAAGAAACACTCTTCGAAAAATCACTCATCTAAATACTCTCGAGCGAAGGAGTCTGGGGGCCAGCAAAAGAAGAAGAATTTCCACAAGAGACCGGGCTCAAGAGGTAGAGTCCCAAAGTCTAGTGGATGCTTCTTGTGTGGAGGACCACACAAAGTGAGGGAGTGCCCACAAAAACAGGCACTCAATGCTTTAACAGCATCGGTTCTATCCCGTAAGTCAGACAAGGGCAAAGCTATCGCCCTTAGTTCGAGCAGTTCTAACTCCAGTAGCGACAGTGAGGCGTCACAAGGACCCAGGATGGGAGCAATGCGTTTGTTGAATGCGTTGCGGGGTCAAGTGGGGGAGAACACAAAGGCAAAGCCACTGAAGGCAGGAATCAGCGAGTTGATGTATGTGGACATCAAGCTTAATGGCCAAACAACCTGTGCAATGGTGGACACGGGCGCGACCCATAATTTTATTGCCGATCGTGAAGCTAAGCGACTGGGATTACTCTTGGAGAAGAGCCCAAGTCGCATGAAGGCGGTGAATTTGGAGGCCAAGCGGATCTCCGGACAAGCGAAAGGGATCTCCATCAAGACCGGGACATGGAGCGGGAGCACAAACTTGATGGCAGTGCCACTAGACGACTTCCAAGTGATTCTCGGAATGGAGTTTATGCACGCAGCGAAGTTGGTGCCAGTACCGTTCCTGAACTTCTTGTGTCTAATGGGAGGTGACGATCCCTGTATGGTTCCAGTTTCTCGGGGAGGAACCAAGGACCTACAACAAATATCGGCTTTACAATTGAAGAAAGGGGTACGAAAAGGTGAATCAACCTTTATAGCGGCTATGAAGCTAGAGACACCTGATGGGGAAGTCATTCAGGAACCTGCTGTTGTGGCGAACATCCTGAAGGAGTTCTTGGATGTGATGCCAACAGAGTTGCCAAGAACTCTACCACCACGCAGAGGCATGGATCATCGGATTGAGCTGGAGCCAGGAATTAAGCCTCCAGCGAGACCACCATACCGCATGGCCCCTCCAGAGTTGGCAGAATTGAGGAAGCATTTAGATGAACTGCTAAGCGGTGGTCTCATCCGTAGTTCCAAAGCACCTTTCGGAGCTCCAGTCCTCTTTCAAAAGAAGCAAGATGGGAGTCTCTGATTATGCATCGATTATCGAGCCCTTAACAAGATGATGGTGAAGAACAAGTACCCTATCCCGCTCATCGCAGACTTGTTCGATCAATTGGGCAAGGCAAAGTACTTCTCCAAACTTGACCTTCGGTCGAGGTATTGGCAGGTGCGCATTGCAGAAGGTGATGAGGCAAAGACTACCTGTGTGACCAGGTATGGAGCATTCGAGTTCTTGGTGATGCCTTTCGGCTTAACCAATGCTCCAGCCACATTCTGCACTCTAATGAACCAGCTGTTCAAGGAGTATCTGGACAAGTTTGTGGTCGTCTACTTAGACGATATCGTCATCTATAGCCAAATACTTGAGGAGCATGTGGGACACCTCCGAATAATTTTCAAAGTTCTCAGGGAGAACACCTTGTTCATGAAGAGGGAAAAGTGCTATTTCGTCCAAACGGAGATTTTATTCTTGGGGCATCGAGTCGGCAATGGTTCCATCCGAATCGACCAGTCTAAGGTGCAAGCTGTGGCGGACTGGCGAACACCAAAGAAGGTACCAGAGTTTAGATCCTTCCTTGGGTTCGTCAACTATTATCGGCGCTTCATAGCGGGGTATTCGAAGCACGCAGCTCCGTTGACGGAGTTGCTAAAGAAGGAGCAGTCCTGGAGATGGTCGGACAAATGTGAGGTGGCATTTCAAGACCTGAAGACTGCTGTGTTAGAGGAACCTATACTTAGATTGCCAGACTATGGAAAGTCATTTAAAGTCCATACAGATGCTTCTGATTTTGCTATTGGAGGAGTTCTTATGCAAGAGGGTCATCTGGTGGCCTACGAGAGTCGCAAGCTCAACGAGACTGAGCGGCGATATCCTGTGCATGAGAAGGAGATGACAACGGTAGTCCACTATCTACGAGTGTGGTGACACTACCTTCTGGGAGCACCATTTGTGCTAAGGACAGACAATGTCACATTGAGTTACTTCCAAACTCAAAAGAAACTCTCCCCAAAGCAAGCACGATGGCAGGACTTCTTGGCTGAGTTCGACATGGTAATAGAGTACAAGCCCGGAAAAGCAAATGTCGTGGCCGATACATTGAGTCGGAAAGTGGAGCTAGTGAATGCTATACAGTTGGAGGGCGGAGGCCAAGCAAGTCAATTGCGCTCCAACTTCCTTTCCAGGATCAGGGATGGACTGCACCGAGATCCTCAGGCAGTAACCCTGATGCAACTCATCAAAGAGGGCAAGCCACGACGATTTTGGGTCCAGGAGGGATTCATCTATACCAAGGGGAACAGAGTCTATGTTCCGCGAGCGGATAACTTGAGGCGTGAACTCATGAAAGAGTGTCACGATTCCCTTTGGGCTGGACATCCGGGTATCCATCGAATAATGGCTCTCGTGGAGAGGGCCTTCTATTGGCCGAAAATGGGGATAGATGTGGAGGAATATGTTCGAACATGCCTTACTTGTCAATAAGACAAGGTAGAGCAGCAGAAGCCAGTGGGACTTTTGGAGCCGCTGCCCGTACCAGAAAGGCCTTGAGAGAGCATTTCCTTGGACTTCATATCAAACTTACCCGCAGTAGGGGGACTTGGATCGATACTCGTGGTAGTTGATCGATTTTCGAAGTATGCAACATTCATTGCTGCACCCCTACATTGCTCAGCGGAGGAGGCGGCTAAGCTGATGATGAAGAATGTGGTGAAGTTTTAGGGAGTCCCACACAACATCATTAGTGATCGAGATTCTCGGTTCTTGGGACGATTCTGGACCGAGTTGTTGAAGTTGTTGGGATCTAAATTATACTTCTCCACAAGCCTCCACCCCCAAACGGATGGCCAAATAGAAAGAATCAACTCACTCTTGGAGCGATATCTTCGGCACTACGTAAGTGCCAACCAACGAGATTGGGTGAAGCTGTTGGACATAGCCCAATTCTCCTATAACTTGCAGCGAAGCTTTGCATCCAACAAGAGCCCATTTGAGATTATTACGGGACAACAGCCATCAACTCCTCACACCCTAGTTATTGGTTATACAGGGAGTAGCCCATCAGCCTATCACTTTGCAAAGGAATGGCATCGCAATGCAGATATTGCACGGGCTTACTTGGAGAAGGCGACCAAGAAGATGAAGAAGTGGGCAGACTTGGGGAGGCGACCACAAGAGTTTAAAGTGGGCGACATGGTGCTGGTGAAGCTCCAACCAGCATCACTCCAGTTCTTTAGGCACAGAGTGCACAAAGGATTGGTGCGCAAATATGAAGGGTCTTTCCCAATCATCAGCAGGGTAGGCAATGTCTCATACAAGTTGCAACTGCCAGCATGGTTCAGAATTCATAACATCTTTCATGCGAGCAACTTGAAAGCCTACCACTCAGATCCGCAAGATGATTCTCGAAATGTTCCAACTCGACTACCCCCCACCAGAGCCTCTTACGAGAAGCGAGTTGAAACTATTCTAGCGGATCATAAGATAAAGCTACCTAATGGAGCACAGTAAATTGAGTACTTGGTGAAGTGGCAAAAGCTTCCTCAAACAGAAGCCAGTTGGGAGCCAGAAGATGCCCTTCGACATAAAGAAGCTCGCGTCAAAGCCTACCAACAAGCGTCGACGAGGGCGTCGACAGTTTAAGTGGGGGAGAATGTCACGAACGGACGTCGCTCAACTGCAACATCTTCACTCCGTGAACCGTTTGTGCTATTTCTTGCTTGTACATATGTTTGGCAGCTTGTTTTGCCTTGAGTTTATGTGTTTTCACCTAAGAAATGTGAGCGAAAGTAGTGTAGAAGGCTGCAGAATGATCGTTCGCTGCATAGAGCGAAAACAGCCCAAAACAGCCCTATTTTTGGGTCTTTTTCGTGTGCCACGGCAACCTTTCCGAGCAGTGCGAAATGTCAGCCATTTCAGCACCTTGGAACCCCCCGGGTGGCACCGGGCTGGATGGGGCTCCGGGTATATGTCGGGCGTAGGCGTTCATCAGCAATTGAACTTGACTTGCGTCCGATACCTTGGGAACCGTCATTTGTAGACTTGCGACTATTCCTACAACCCTCCAAAGTCCTATTTTGCTCTCTCACTCTTTTCTCAGCTGCACTCAAGGTGTTCGACAAATTGCTTGTATAGCTTTCCGCTTTGCGAGACGCCGGGACGTGTCCGTCGCTCGCTTCCAAGTTAATCGACTTCTTCTTTGCAGGTCCTACGGGACCTTAAGAGGTTGTAAGAGGGCTGACCCTATGTGGACAGATAACGCTTTGGAAGTTCCATGACTTAGGCAATCCCAGCTAAGTCCAGAACAGTGGGCAAGGTTGTTTCACGACTTAGGCAATTTCAGCTAAGTCTTCGGGAGGGTCGCAAGGGTGCTGCACGGCTTAGGCAAATTTAGTTAAGCCCGTGATAATACTCAGGATTTCGGGTGGTTGTCAGCAGCTGAGGTGGCTGAACCGCCCGTACCTAGGAATCTGGGCACTTTCGGCGGTAGGCCGACCGGTGAACCACCCATACTCGGATTTTTTTTTTATATATGGTTAGATTTTGGCTCTGATTTTGAAGCCAATTTGGGGCCTATAAATACCCCAAGTTTTCTCACATTCCAAACAATAATTTTTAGGGATTATATTCTGAGAAAATATTATGTGAGAATTATAAGAAAAAGAAAAGGGGTAAGGGAGTGATCAAAAAGTGTAATCTTGTCTCCCTTTTAAGCAAAGTGTAAAGGTTTGGTCTTCACCCAAAGAAGATCGGTAGTGGATGTCGATGTGCCTCAAGAAGGAGGACTTGAGAATGGACGTATATCATTGGCGCCGAACCACTATAAAAATTGTTAGTGGTTCCTTTCACTACTTACATATTTTTGTATTAACGCTTTCGATTTAACTCAACTCTGTGAAAGCAAAGTTTTCACGATAAGTTTTTTTCTTCAAATGTTGCTTATCTTTCCAGTTTGCTTATTAACTTAGCAACTTTCTTTTAATCACTCACTCGTTTCACTAAGAACGAAAAGCTTCAGATTTTCTATCTTGGTTTAATCAAAAAATTTCATCTAAACTGATAATTTATACTTGTACTAATTCAAACCCATCCCCCCCCCCCCCCCGTGCCAATTGATCCTAACAATCCTAACAGAACCTAGCTCAAACCCCATTCCAGAGTCTGAGACTATTCATGTACCTAGCATATAAGTTTCAAATTTGTGCAGGTCTAGTAGAGTGTCTCACCCTCCTGAAAGATATGTATGACATATCAATGGGTGGACACTCACGATGGTGATCCTCAGACCTAGAAGGAGACTATTATGAGTATAGACTTCTAGAAATGAGAAGAAGTCATGAATTCTGAGATGGATTTTATATACTCCAACAAGGTTTGGTACCTTGTGGATGCACCTGATGGTGTTGTACCCATCAATTACAAATAGATCTTTAAGAAGAATATTAGAGTATATGGAAAGGTGAAGACCTATAAGGCAAGGCTAGTGGCTAAAGGGTATCGTCAAAGCGAAGGATTGACTATGATGAAACCTTCTCACCTGTATCCATGATAAAATCCATCAGAATTCTTTTGGCTATTGTAATTGTTGGGAAACCTCAGTGGGTGCATCATATGCGCAATAGAAATCAAAATAAAAACTGGTTTTTCACGCATATCAAATCGTCGTGTAAAAGATTGGGATCACGAGAAAAATCATAAAAATCAGAAAATCGTGCTGTGTGAGAGATTGATTTTACCTAGGGAGATCATATATCCCTGTATTCCAAATCCGGATGGAGAAGATGAAGGAGGTCAAGCTTCCTCCTCTCTAGCGGTATCTACACGATGGATCTCTACAGCGAAACTCCTCCAATATGATCTCGCAACTCTTGCACAGAGGCTGGGAGGAGAATGGGAGGTGGTGGCTAAAGCTACAACCTATCAACCATGAGTCTCCCCTCATATTTATAGAGAGCCACCAAAAAACCCTAGTGCTCCTTCCTTAGTGGGTATTGGATCTTCATCCAATTACCCACTAAACTTGTATTATTGGATCTCTATCCAATAATCTCCTTAGGCCTCTAATTGGGCCTTAATCAAGGAGCCCATCAGCATCGGGTCTCATCTAATGAGAATAGGGGCTAATTGGATCTCTATCCAATCCTATATTCGTTGAAGCATCCACCATATGTGTGTGACCCTCTAGGCCCGATACCGAGCTGGCCATGAGTCACTCCTATCAGAACTCCTTCTTATATAGTGAATTATTATCCTCATAATAATTCACTCGACTCATCGACTATGGACGTACTAGGCCACTATATCATAGTCTCTAGATAGTATAGGGGGATCGAATCCATCGGACCTGTCTGTCCATAATTATCATATATATATAATCCCTCATCCAACTAATATTCCAAAGACTGTATATTGGACATGGTACTGTCATGTCATATACGGAATCCGTCATAGTCTCGCTCTAATCGGATTCTCCCGGAGAACTATTTCTCTCTCAATCTGAATGACTCTGGCTAGGGATTTATCTGAGCAAGCATATATAGGATATTCCTCTCATGATACCGAGAGTGGATGATCCTCTATTGACACTCAATTGCCTTCGTAAGGTTGGCTACCAATCCTGATAACCAATTGTACAATATCTGGAACTTTCCAAACTTGTAAGTTTGGCGTCAAAGAAAGGAGTACTCATACAAGGCATCCTTGGTGTCTCAAGTCTAAGGACTAGATACAAAACTGGGACTATAGAATCACTGTCTGATATTAGGTATCAATAACCATACAGCATTTCATAAGCAGATCAATCAGTGAACTCATTCTCCAATGAGCACCTGTACTATATCCTTAGTGTCTCTACATAAGTGGCTATGAGACCAACCGCCTCCATCATATAGACGAGTATGTAGTACATCGATCTGTCCAGTTATCTCGATGTCCCCCTCGAGTAACCTATGATCGGGATTATTTAAGATCTGTATTTAAAGGTGAATCGATCTCATTATCGTGATCTCATCACGATCTGATTTCCATTGCACAGAACCAAGGACATCATAATATATATGCTACAAATAATATAATGTGAGAATATACTAATATTAATCATAAGCAAAAAGATCATATAGCGTGTCACACGTGCCATCACTTATGTGATTAGCTTGCAGGGCACTTGTAACTAGCAACAATACACTATGATTATAAGATATGACAAAGAGATGTGAAAACCACATTCGGCAACCTCGAGGAGGTGTATATGATATAATGAAAGGGATTCATATCCAAGAAAAGTCCAGATCATGTGTGCAGGTTGCTCAAGTGCATTTATGGAATGAAGGAAGCTTCCCGAAATTAGAGCATAAGATTTGATGAGGCGATCAGATCTTATGACTTTATAAAAAATGAAGATGAGCCTTGTGTGTACAAGAATATAAGTGGGAGCACTATCACCTTCTTGGTGTTGTATGTAGATAACATCTTGATCATTGGGAATGATGTAGGAACGCTCTCCATAGTTAAAGCTTAGCTTTCTAGAAACTTCTCCAAGAAGGACTAAGGGGAATCCTACATTTTGGGGATCCGGATCTATAGAGATAGATCCAAGAGAATGCTTAGCTTGTTCCAGTATAGGTACATAGATTTTATTATCAAAAGGTTTGGCATGAAAAACTCCAAGGGATATCTCATACCGATGAGATATAAAATATCACTTTTTAAGAGTATGTCTCTAAAGACTCCTGAGGAAAGGACAAATATGAATAGGATACTTTATGCCTCAGCGATAGGGTCTATCATGTATGTTATGTTATTTACCAGGCCTGATATAGCGCATGCTTTGAGTGTCACGAGCAAGTATCAGGTAGATCTAGGTTTGGAACACTAGAAGACATTAAAGTATATCCTTAAGTACTTGAGAAGGATTGTGAATCTTTTACTGGTATATGGAGAAGGTAGCCTCAGGTTGAGGGTTACACTGACTCAAGTTTCTAGTCCAACATTGATGATAACAAATCAAACTCAGGGTATGTCTTCACCTTGAATGGAGGAGCAGTAAGCTAGAAGAGTTCTAAGTAAGATACTACTGCTGGCTCGACTACAGATGTAGAGTATATTAGTACAACAGAAGCAGTAAAGGAAAGGGTTTGGATGAAGAAGTTCAATGGGGATTTGGGAGTCATATCGAGCAACAAGGAGTCGATTACTATATATAACGACACCAACGGGGCAATTGCTCTAGCTAATTACTATATATAAGCATATTCTGAGGAGGTTCCATATGATCAGAGAGATCATAGCCCATAAAGATGTAGCAATGGAAAGAGTTCCAATCGAAGATTGTTGGTTCAGGTACTCTACAAGCCAATCACATAGGTGATGACATATATGACACATTGCACGATCTTTTTGCTTAAGATTATTACTGGTATATTCTCATATTATATTATCTATTGCATATATATATTGTGATGTCCTTGGTTCTGTGCAATGGGAATCAGATCATGATGAGATCATGATAATGAGATTGATTCACCTTTAAATATAGATCCTAAATAATCCTAGTTATAGGTTATTCGAGAGAGACATTGAGATAACCGAACAGATCGGTATACTATATACATGTCTATATGATGGATGCGACTGGTCTCATAGCCACTTATGTGGAGACAATAAGGATATAGTATAGGTGCTCAATGGAGAATGAGTTCACTAATTGATCCGCTCATAAAATGTTATATGGTTAATGATACCTAATGTCAGATTTCATAGTCTCAGTTGTGTATCTAGTCCTTAGACTTGAGACACTAAGGATGTCTTATTTAAGTACTCTTTTCTTTAATGTCAGACTTACAGGTTTGAAAATTTTCAGATCTAGTACAACTAGTTATCGGGATTGGTAGCCAACCTTACGAAGGCGAGTGAGTGTCAATAAAGGATCATCCACTCTCGGTATCGCGAGAGGAATATCCCGCGTATGCTTGCTCAAACAAATCCCTGGTCAGGGTCAATTGGATTGAGATAGGAGTTCTCTTGGAGAATCCGATTAGAGCGAGGCTCAGATGGATTCCCTATAAGACCTGACAATACCATATCCAATATACAATCTTTACGATATTAGTTGGATGAGAGACTATAGATATATGGTAATTGAGGACAGACAGGTCCAATAGATTTGATCCCCCTATATCGTATGGGGACTATGGTGTAGTGGCCTAGTATGTCCATAGTCGATGAGTCGAGTAAATTACTATAGAGATAATAATTTACTATATCGGAAGGAGTTTTGATGGGAGCGACTCACAGCCAGCTCGGTATCGGGCCTAGAGGGTCACACACATATGGTGGATGCTTCAGCGAATAGAGGATTAGATGGAGATCAAATTAGCCTCTATTCTCATTAGATGATAGATACCCTATGCTAATGGGCTCCTTGCTTGAGGCTCAATTAGAGGCCTAAGGAGATTATTGGATAGAGATCCAATAATAAAATGTTAGTAGGTTATTGGATGTAGATTTAATACCCATTAAGGCAGGACCCTAAGGGTTTTTGGTGGCTCTGTATAAATAGGAGGGAGGTTCATGGTTGATAGGCTACAACTTTGGCCACCCCCTCCTATTCTCCTCCCTCCCTCTATGCAAGAGTTACGAGATTAGATTGGAGGAGATTCACTATAAAGATTCATCATGTGGATACCGCTAGAGAGAAAGACGCTTGACTTCCTTCATCCTCTCCATTCAGATCTGGAATATAGGGATATACGATCTCCCTAAGTAATCATTCTATCATATGACGCGGTTTGATCATTTTTGCAGCTTTCTCGTGATCCAATCTTTTGCATGACGATTTGATATACATGGGAAACCAGTTTTATTTTGATTTCCACTACATATGTAAATGTAATGCTCCCGTTGAGGTTTCCCAATAGTGGTATCAGATCTAAGGTTTTTGTGCGAAAGATTGGTTTTAAACTGCATGTGATGAGATTGAATCATGTAGAACTATTCTACGCATTCGTGCTACGTTTTCTCTATAAAGGCGGTGAGGAAATGGGGTGGTCGGCCCTGGCCAAGCCCTCTGCAAGGGCGGTCGGCCACGACCAAGCCCTCTACAAGGACGGTCCGCTGCGGCCAGGGCCCTTGCAGAGGCAGCACTTGCCCGCAGCCAAGCTGCAGTAGTAGCGCCAGCGGTCAGCCCGCAGAGGCGCGGTGCCCACGGAGGCACCGTCTGTGGACACGACACCCGACCGCCCGCGAGGTGCTTTCCGAGTGCAGCGGCGCCTACCGGAGGGCGGTCGCCAACGGCGCACAATGCTGCCACCTACGCAAGGGCGACGACGGCCAAAGGAAAGGGGTAGCAAGGGCTAGGGTTTCTATTTTTGGTAAAGGATCATTTTGCCCCTCTAAATTTAAGAAATTTTATTTATGTCCTTTTGTCCATAATTTCCTAAATGCCCTTAATAATTCTGAAAATGCTAAGGATTATCCTTTAATCTAGAATTTAATAATTCTAAAAATTCTGAGCATATCCTTATTTCTAAAAAATAATTATTTAAATAGTTTAATTAATTATTATATATATCTAGTAATCCTATATGTGATGTGATGTGTACATGTGATGTATGATGTGAATGGATGATCATGAGTCATGTGTTGTGATGTGTGTAATTGTAATTATTATTATTATTATTAGGACCTGCGAGTCTCTGTTTTTCTCGTTTATTGTCGAGCCTATGTGCTTGTGATTATTTGTAATTACATGGAGAGGTATGACGGGAGCGTAGAGGTGACAGCGGGACCCACGATGCTGTGGTGGGTTATTGTGATGCATAGTGATGCGAGAGGATCTAACAGAACTCATGATGACGAGATCAATAATCACAGGGCATAGAGATGTGTCGATGTACACATAGATCCTATTGTAAGTGATTAGGCACATTGGCTCGGGCTTAATCATATTAAGTGATAGCTCATGATCATCTGGTGTGACTTGCATATGTGATTTGTTATACACCTACTAGATATATGTATGTATATATATATATATATATATATATATATATATATATATATATATATATATATATATATATATATATATATATATATATATATATATATATATATATATATATATATATATTTGCATGTGATGTGGATATATATTAAATATGTATGTGTGTGACACAACATATTAAGAGACTGATACAAAATAAAACCCCTCCCATGATAATATTAAGTCGATAAGCATGAGACAATTAGATTAACCCACGTGGCATTCTATCATTATAGGAAGAAATTGAATCACGACATTAGTTAAGTTGGTCGAGTCCCTCGAGACTCACCTATCTAAATGATCCAGTTCTTGCCTACGACATATATATGTCACCAGTGACCTGAGGACATGGTATGACTTGGTCGAACTGTCAAGAGCATATCCATCGAATTAGACTCATCTTGTAACGATGGTGATGCCTTAACTGAACTTCATGGTTGGTCGAGCAGTTGAGACCATGATGATTCAGAGGTCGAACATCATGAGAATCATAAAGAATTATGATTGGCAAGAGTTGCCTACCTTTTTGGGCTTAGTATAATTGCTAGAGTCCCTCGAGGTTGCACTAAGATGACGATTGAATCCCGATCCCCACTAGAAGTATATCGGAGACTTCTGTCTCACGTGTCGAGGGAGTTGCGTGATTCGCTAAGAAAATAGTGCGAGTATATTAAGATAGAAGTCAATATCTTAATTAGTATTTTCTGCAAAGTCTGCATGTTATTTATTTACGCTATATCTTGTTTGTCAGTTGTAAAACCCTTATGTGGTATACTTGATGCCAACAGCCTCATTGGTCCAAAGGCTCCATAATTTGAGAATTATTCTCACGAAATATAAAATCATATATGTCCTTAACATGATTGTGTCAACGCCAGAGGAAAGGACAAGCGAGGATGAGATTGCTCGCTTTGTAAAGTATAAAGATAGTCCTAAAGGATAACCTATGTGTTAATCTTATACTTCAGTCCCTACCAGATTCATTTTCACAGTTTATTATTAACTTTAATATGAATGAGTTTGAGCTCATCAATATGTTGAGGGAAGTTGAGAGTACCATCAAGAAAAGGAAGTCAGTTCTCTATATTGGTGAGACCAATAGGAAAATGAAGGCTAGTAAGATCCTTAAGAAGGGTAAGAGCAGAGAAAGACCGAGTAAGACAAAGGTTGCCAAGAAATACCCGACAAAGGACAATGCTTCCACTACATCCAAGACGGGCATTAGAGGTGGAACTGTAAGGACTACCTTGCAGATAAGGCGAAATAGAAGCTTGGAGAAGCTTCAAGCATATTCATGATCAGTCTCCACTTGTTAGATTTTCATGATAACACATGGGTATTGGATACCAGGAGTGCTTATCATATATGTAATTCGTTGCAATTTATAGTAAGACCTAGGAGATTGGCCAGAGGCGAGATTGACCTCAAGATGAGCAATAGAGCAAGAGTTGCTACAGTTACCGTTGGGGAGGTCACCCCACATCTGTCTGGTGGAGTATCATTGCATTAGATGCATGTTATTTTGTTCCCTCTATTATCAAAAATATTATATTCATCTCGTGTTTAACAATTAGTGGATATAAATTAGTTTTTGAGAATAATAATTATTCAATAATTATGGATGATGAGATCATCACTAGATGGATACTGATAAATGGCTTATATGTGTTAGACACTTCTCTACACATCATGAATATAAATACGTCTAAGAGGAAAAGAGATGAGGTGAACAATGCATACCTATAGCATTGTTGTTGGGTCATATATATGAGGAAATGATTCAAAAGTTGATGAAAGATGGATACTTAGATTCATTTTACTGTGAGTCATATGCAACTTGCAAACCTTACCTTCGTGAGAAGATAACCAACTCTCCTTTTAGTGGAACAAGAGAGAGAGCCACTGAGTTATTGAAACTTATACATAGTGATGTTTATGGTCCCATATCGACTCAGGCTATAGGCGGTTACTTATACTTCATTACATTCACTAATGATTTCTCTAGGTATGGATGCATGTACTTAATGAAATACAAGTCCGAGGCCTTTAAGAAATTCAGAAAATTTAAGAATGACGTAGAGAGCCAGATTGAAAAGAGTATTAAGACTCTTCGATCAGATCGAGGATGAGAATACTTGAGTACGAAGTTTACCCATTTCCTTAAGGACAATAGGATTCTGTCCCAATGGATACTTGCTTAAACACCTTAGCTCAATGATGTATCAAAAAGGAGGAATCGTACATTGTTAGATATGGTGCAATCTATGATGAGTTTTGCTGACCTATCCGTCTCATTCTGGGGAAATGTCATAGAGACTGCAGCTTACATTCTCAATAGAGTTCCATCAAAGTCGATAGTGTCTACACCATATGAGATATGGAAAGAAAAGAAGCCCGATTTTAAGATGGTTAAGATTTGGGGCTGTCCTGCTCACGTTAAAAGACATAATCCCGACCAATTGCAATCAAGGACAGAATGGTATAAATTCATGAGATACCCCAAGGAAACTTGTGGGTACTATTTCTATCATCTCGAGGACCGAAAGATTTTTACTGCTAAGAGAGCTATGCTTCTTGAGAAGGAACACATTCTTGGTGGAAATAGTGGGAGTGAGATAGAGTTGAGGGAGATTGGAGAACCTAGCTCAAGCACCATTCCAGTGTCTGAGTCTTTTTAAGTATATAGTACACAAGTTCCAACTTTACATAGGTCTAGCAGAGTATCTCACCCTCCTAAAAGATATATGGGATATATCAATGGAGGGGACTCTCATGATGTTGATCCTCAGACCTACGATGAGACTATTATGAGTATAGACTCTGGGAAGTGACAAGAAGTCATGATTTTAAGATGGATTCTATATACTATAACAAGGTTTGGAACCTTGCACCTGAGGGCATTGTACCCATCGGGTGCAAGTGGATCTTCAAGAAGAATATGAAATTGACATTCCTCAATGACCATTGCAGCACACTATGACTACGAGATCTGACAGATGGGTGTGAAAATGGCATTCCTCAATAGCAACCTCGAGGAAGAGGCGTATATGATACACAGCCAGAGAGATTTGTATCCAGAGAGAGTCTAGATAAAGTATGCAGGTTCCTTAGATCCATTTCTAGATTGAAACAAGCTTCCCGAAGATGAAACATAAGATTTAATGAAACGATCATATCTTATGACTTCATTAAGAACGAAGCCTTGTGTATACAAAAATGTAAGCGGGAGCGTTATCACCTTCTTGGTGTTGTATGTGGATAACATCCTAATCATTGGGAATGATGTAGGAATGCTCTCTACAATAAAGGCTTGGCTATCCAGAAACTTCTCTATGAAGGACATAAGAGAAGCATCATATATTTTAGGGATCTGGATCTATAAAATAGATCAAAGAGGATGCTTGGCTTGTCCTAGTCCAGGTACATAGACTCCATTATCAAAAGGTTTGGCATGGAGAATTTCAAGAGAGGTCTCATACCGATGAAACATGAAATATCACTTTCTAGGAGTATGTCCCCAAAGACTCCTGAAGAAAGGGCAAACATGGATAAGATAGTCTATGCCTCAGTGATAAGGTCTATCATGTATGTTATGCTATATACCAGGCCAGATATCATGTATGCTCTGAGTGTCACGAGCAGGTATTAAGTGGATCCAAATTTGGAACACTTGAAGGCAGTAAAGTGTATCCTTCATCCTTACGAAGGTAATTGAGTATCAATAAAAGATCATCCACTCTCGGTATCGTAAGAGGAATATCCCGTGTGTGCTTGCTCAGACAAATCGCTGGCTATGGTCATTCAGATTGAGAGAGAAGTTCTCTAAGAGAGTCCAATCAGAGCAAGACTCAAACGGATTTCATATGAGACCTGATAGTACCATGTGTAATATACGATCTATGAGATATTAGTTGGATGAGGGATTATAGATACATGGTAACTAAGGACAAACATGTCTGATGGATTCGATCCCCTGTACCGTCTAGGAACTATGACATAGTGGCCTAGCACGTCCATAGTCGAAGAGTCGAGTGAATTACTATAGAGATAATAATTTACTATATCAGAAGGAGTTTTGATGGGAGCGACTCACGGCCAGCTCGGTATCGGGCCTAGAGGGTCACACATATATGATGCATGCTTCAGTGAATAGAAGATTGGATGGAGATCCAATTAGCCCCTATTCTCATTAGATGAGATCCTATGCTGATGGGCTCCTTGCTTGAGGCCCAGTTAGAGGCCTAAGGAGATTATTAGATAGAGATCCAATAATACAATGTTAGTGGGTTATTGGATGGATATTCAATACCCACTAAGCCAGGACCCCAAGGGTTTTTGGTGGCTCTCTATAAATAGGAGGGAGGTTCATGGTTGAAAGGTTGCAGCTTTAGCTACCCCCTCCTATTCTCCTCCCTCCCTCCGCGTAAGAGTTGCGAGATCAGATTGGAGGAGTTTCGCTGCAGAGATCCATCGTGTGGATACCGCTATAGAGGAAGACGCTTGACTTCCTTCATCCTCTCTATCTAGATCTGGTATACAAAGATATACGATATCTCTAGGTAATCAATCTATCACATGACACGGTTTTATCATTTTTACAGCTTTCTCGCAATCCAATCTTTTACAGTACGATTTAATCTATGTGGAGAATCGATTTTATTTTGATTTCCGCTGTGCATGTGATGCTCCCACTGAGGTTTCCCAACAAAGCTAACATTGTCGATCCATAGACAAAGCCACACTAGTTTGGACTGTCTTTGAGCATTATAGGGGTTTGATGGGGATTAGAGACATAGGTGTTGGCTTTAGGTCAAGTGGGAGATTGTTAGTTATAGGTGTCTTATAAGCTAATCACGTAAATGATGACACATGTGATATGCTGCACAGTCTTTTTGTATTATTATTATTATCGATATTTTTTATATTATATTATCTGTTAAATATATATTGTGATGTCCTTAGCTATGTGCAATGGTATTGGATCGTGATGACATCATGATAATGAGATCGATTCACCTTTAAACACAGATCCTAAATAATTCTGATCATAGGTTACTCGAGTGGGACATCAAGATAACCGGATAGACTGGTGTACTGTATACCCTTCCATGATGGAGGTGACTAGTCTCATAGCCACTTGTGTTGGGACACTAATGATATAATACATGTGCTCATTGGAGAATGAGTTCACTGATTGATCTACTTACGAAATATTGTATAGTCAATGATACCTCACTATCATGAACTTAGCTGACTTTGGCTAAGTCGTGCGACACCCTTGCGTGTCTGTCCGTAAAGGTCAGCCTCCCCAAAACCTTGTAGGTCCTTTAGGACCTATAAAAGAGAAAATTGGTTAGAGAAAGCATTACCACAGGATCCACAAGCAACAAATTTAGCAAACACTTTATATAGCCAATACAAATTACAACCATGGACTTTATAAGCTGTGAACAGTTGCACACAAAGAATCAAGGTCCATTACAAACCGAAGTCCCCACAAGTATCCACATTACACAACTCTCATTTATAAGCTGAAATCGACCCCAAAAGCCAACCAAACTAGGGTTGCCAAACCTACTGCATGCCCGCTACTTGCTGTACAAAGTATGTATAAAAATCAAAAGATATGGACAAATATGAGTAGTATATCGAACACCTTGTTTATGTTTTTGTCTGTAACATTCTCCCTCATTTATTCCTTCGGTGTCTTCATTGAAGCTGTTGTAGACGCTGCATCTCTTCGCCTTTTGCTAAATCTTTAATCTTCTACTCTAGCTGCAACATGTCTCTTAGCTCCCAGCTGCTCTCCGTCGCTATTGTTGAGTAGTCGAACTCTGATCAACAATGTTGCTTTAACTCGCTAATGATTGACTCTAGTGTGGGGTCAGCTGAGTTGTGTTGATCCTTGTTAATTTTTGTAGATCCTTTTGATAAAGGAAAATACCTTCCTTGTTTTACACTAATATCTCTAACGTCTTATGTCACTTAAACTAAGCGGATGCTTGTTGGAGCTTAACGAGAATCGCCTCATAAACTTTGAAGTTTTTAAGGTCCTTCCTTTACAAAATTTACCCATCAATTCTTCTTTAATTTAGTTGTCGCTTCCAAGTAAGTTCGCATCACTTCCGCTTTCGATTGACCTTCTATTGGGAAACGAAGCGGACAATCTACTCTTAGTAACACTGGTCACCATTGGTGATGTTTTGAAAACTCATCTTCCATTAGATTTCTTTGAAGGGTCTTTGAACTTATGCAAAGCTCCTCTGTAAGATAAATAAGAGAACTGGAGTACTCGGTTTTATCCATTCTCTTAGGAGTTGAGAAGGCAAAGTTACTTAACTTCGCTCACCTCCTCGAATTGTACTTCATGTATCGAGTTGGTTACTAGTCTTCATCTGCTCTTTGCTCATATTTCTGAAGCACCTGAAGTGTTTGTACTCCTTGTGTTGAGTTAGCTACTATGATTCGCCTTCTCTCTGCCATCGAACTTCTGGAATGCAAGAAGTTTTGCTCGAAAAGAGTAAAATTTCAGTCCAACTTGGAGCAAGTCTTTGATAGTTTTGGTCACCTTTGGGATTGTATCATCTTCTCTATCATCTTTGTCACCTACTCCTCTGAGTATAGAAGGTAATATCACGTACTACCTACTTCATTCATTAGTCGAGCACTCCTGCATCAACCCAAAGTCTCCCACTTTTGGCTATTTTGATGAGAAGTCTATTGACATCGGTCTTATGAAGTTTCTTGGTCTCTTCCCTCTAGCCTTGTCCTGGTACTTGGAGTTTGCCTCTACATTCTCCACCTCCTCAACCCCTTTCATGATCAATGCTCTCCATCCATGAGAGTAAGGGATCAATGAGTCCACGGAAATCTCACATCTGCGGTATCATGACATTCTCTCCTTGAACCCATAGCCCTTCTTATCGTTGTGTTGTTCACCGAAGTGGAGCTCAAAGTAGCTCCTGGTCATACCTTTGCATGATCACGTCCCTCATGAGACTTCTTTCGCATTTGTAGTATTGTCTCGAACTATTCCACCATGATCCGTTGCACTATGTCACCTCCTGGTGACATCTTCATTGTATTCTGATTCTTGTGTGATGAACTCGGACTACGATCTCTCCATGTGTGGCCTCTGTTAACACATCGTAGGGCCTCTGCCACCTCTGATTGTGTTCGCTCCTTTGGCAATTCACCTTCACCCACCCATTCTCGGGTCACACTCGGACGAAGCATTACTCTAGGATAGTCTATCGTCTATTAGCTCTCAAAGTCTCTAGACTTTGCTAAAATTGGTGCACCTTTGTCTAGATCCTAGGCCTCTATCCCCACCAGCACAATCTCCGTTGCGCACCACTTTCTTCATGAAACTCGAATGGCAGCACTATGGCATATTCTTTAAGAGAACCCACTTCAACGTCCTCTTGCCCCGTGCTAAGGCCTTCTGATCCCAACTTCGCCTCCACAAGTTGAATCACCTTAGTTCCTCCGTCAAATACATCTCTGAGACAAGGTGCATGTACCTCAAAACTCCCTTCGTCTTTGGCACCATGCAAGATGAGTCTGCCCCATCAGAATGAAGAACCAATGGAATGATATAATCCCACTCTTGCCTCTGCAAGAGTTTATTTCCTTGAGCTCTATCCAAGGAGAGCTCCATGCTTCCGCTCCATGTTCTATCTTCTATGTCGACTCTCTTCATGCGGCTTGGATACTTCACCAAGTTTCACTCAAGTTGCTCTGCTCCTCAATTTGCATTGAGTTGATGGTGGTCATCACGACCACCATTCCACGGGTCGGCCCTCCGTTGAGTCTAATTTCTATATCAACTCAAAGTGTGTCTTTGTATGATATTGTCATGGATTTCTTCCCCACTTGATCTTGCAATGCATCCACCAATGCATTACATCGTGCGAGATCATGTGATGACTCCTCACCGCTTTCTCGATTCATTGATATTTGTGGAGTTGTTGTCTTGAGGTACTATCCTCAATATGTGCGGTCTATTGCACATGATTATCCCTCTAGAAAACTGGGACTTATCCCTCCTAGATATCTATCCTATTGGAGCAACTTTTCTCCTCACATTATTCACTTTGGAAGTTTCGGAGACCACCATCCCTTGGACTACTCCGTCTTGTTGAACAACCTATGCATTTTTCTGCCCCCATAAATGCACTTGCTAGATTGCGACTCTTCGCCAATACAGCCCCCGCAGCACCCTTCAAGGCCTAGCAACGTGCTAAACTTGTTGCACACTTCAGTCTCCGACAGATGTATCCTTTCCAAGCCAAAGAGAAAGTTTCAATGCTCCGTGACATCGAGTTTCGACAGCCTTAGGATGGCCACGAATACTCTATCGTCCGCATACAAGCCCTTGCATGAGTACCGAATTCTTCGAGTTAGCAATTCCCCTCACCTCTGTGAGCTTTGCACATCTCTTTTGATCGTTATGCAACACATCCCACATTACACGATCTCATCTTTTGCCAAGCGCCCTGCTTGCCTTGAGCACCGTTAAGTTTGGTTGCCAACGTCAAGCCATAGCTCGAACTCAGTCATCTCAATCTTTGTTCATTACGCATTCTTTCTAGCTTGCTTATCCTTATGGTGCCTCTCGCGTAAAGGGTTGGTCATTCCTCTGAATGTTAATCATTGATGTTCGCTCCTCTAAGCGACTCATTTCCCTATATCTCTATGTTCGTTTCTCCCTATGATTGCACGTGCTTGATGCCCTTCATGCAGCCTAGCTAGGTCCCCCACATTTGCATGACGAGTGTTTTTGTATGTGCTTTTCCTGCTCTGATACCATCTGTCATGAATTTAGCGGGTTTTGCCTAAGTCGTGCAGTACCCTTGCATGTCCATTCGCAAAGGCCAACCTCTCGAAACCTCCTAGAGTCCCTTAGGACCTACAAAAGAGAAAATAGGTTAGAGAAAACATTTTACATGGGATCCATAAGCAACAACTTTAACAAACACTTTATATAGCTAATACAAATTACCAAAATGGACTTTATAAGCTCTGAACAGTTGCACACAAAGGATCAAGGTCTATTATAGACCAAAGTCCCTACAAGTGTCTATATCACACAACTCTAATTTACAAGCCAAAATCGACCTCGAAAGCTAATCAAACTAGGGCTACCAAGCCTACTGCAAGCCCACTACTTGTACAAAGCATGTACAAAAATCAAAAGATACTGACAAATATAAGTATTACATCGAACACCGTGTTTATATTTGTATCTGTGATATAATATTAGAAAGTGATTCTGTAGTCCTAGTTGTGTGTATCTGGTCCTTAGACTTGAGATATCAAGGATGCCTTGTTTGAGTACTTCTTTTTTTAAAGGCAGACTAACAAGTGTGGAAAGTTTTAGATCTAGTATAACCGATTATCGAGATTGGTAGCTCATATTTCGAAGGCAATTGAGTGTCAATAAAAGACAATCCACTCTTGGTATCGTGAAAGAAATATCTCGTGTGTTATCGCTCCGACAGATCCCTGGCGATGGTCATTCAGATTAAGATATGAGGAGTTATTTGGGAGAATCCAATTTGAGCAAGACCTAGACGGATTCCATATATGGCCTGACAATATCATGTCCAATATATAATCTCTAAGATATTAGATGGATGAGGGACAATAGATACACGGTAACTGAGGACATACAGGTCCAAGGGAGTTGATTTGCTCTATCGTCTCGGGATTATGACATAATGGCCTAGTACGTCCATAGTCAATGAGTTAAGTGAATTGTTATAGGATAATAATTAACTAAGTCAGAAAGAGTTCTGATAGGTGAAACTCATGGCCAACTCGGTATTGGGCCTAGAGGGTCACACACATATAGTGGATAATTGCAGCGAGTATAGTATTAAAAATGAGTTACCCAATTAGCCCCTAGCCTCATTGGATAAGACCCAACATTGATGGACTCCTTGTAATGTGCCCAATTAAGGCCAATTGAGATTATTGGATAAAGATCTAATAATCCAAGAGGAGTTGGTAATTTGATGGAGATCCAATACCCACTTAAGTAAAATCCATTAGGGTTTTTGGTGGCTCTCTATAATATGAGGCAGGGGCCATACAATAGTGATAGGGTATACCTTTGGCCGATCCCTCATATTCTCCTCCCTCTTTCATCTTCTCAACCGACCAGCCCCTCCCTACTGCGAGAGAGCAGTAAGAAGATAGTAGATCTTTTTCCACGAGTACTATGAGGTGCGTAAGAGTTGTGAGTTATTAGGCTGCGATTGGAGGAATATCGTTATAATGATCCATCGTGTGGATACTATTAGTGGGGAGGATATTTGACATCCTTCATCCTCTCTACATGGATCTAAAATTTCAGAGATATATGATCTCCCTAGGTGATCAATATCACACTAGTCGCAATTTTCGATTTTGTAATTTTTCACGCACCAATCTTTGTACGATGACATGATAAACATGGGAAACCTTTTGTTTTATTTTTTCACTACGCATGTGATGCTCTTTTGTGGTTCCCAATAAGGAGTCTATTTTCTTGTCATATGTGGAACCCTATGGTAGGGTATCCCATGAATTCAAGAAATAATTAATTAAATAGTTTAATTAATTATTAATTATCTAGTAGTCCTACATGATGATGTATACATATGATGTATGATGTGGATGGATGATTATGAACCATGTGTTGTGATGTGTGTATATGTGATTATTATTATTATTGGGACTGTGAACCTCTATTTTTTCCTTTTATTGTAGGGCTTGCATGCTTGTAATTATGTTATAATTATACAAAGAGGTGCAGTAGGAGTGTTAAGGTGTCAACGGGACCCATGATGTCATAACGGGCGATTGCGATACATGGCGATGCATTGAGGATCCGATGGAATCGATCCACTTGTAGAATGCTGTATAGTTAATGATACCTAATGTTAGATAGCGATTTCGTAATCTCAGTTGTGTATAGTCTAAGGACTAGTCCTTAGACTTGAGATACTTGAATGTCTTGTTTGAGTATAACTTTCTTTGACGTCATACTTATAAGTCTGGAGGTTTCAGATTTGGTACAATTGGTTATCGGGATTGGTAGTCAATCTTACGAAGGTAATTGAGTGTCAATGGATGATCATCCACTCCCAGTATCACGAGAGAAATATCTCGTGTGTTCATGCTCGGACAAATCCCTAACTAGGATCGTTCGGAGTGAGAGAAAAGGAGTTCTCTAGGAGAATCCGAATAGAGCGAGACTCACATAGATTTCGTTTATGGCCTGATAGTACCATACCCAATGTACGGTCTCTAAGATATAAGATGTATGAGGGACTATATATATATGGTAACTGAGAATAAACAGGTCCAATGGATTAGATCCCCTATACCATTTGAGGACTATGACATAGTGGCATAGTCCTTCCACGAGTTGAGTGAATTTGTATGGGATAACAATTCAGTGAGTTAGAAGGAGTTCTGATGGGTGAAACTCATGGCCAGGTCAATATTAGGCATAAAGGGTCACACACATATGGTGGATGATTGCAGTGAGTAGAGGATTGGATATGAGTCATCCAATTAGCGGCTTGTTCTCATTGGATAAGACCCAACATTGATGGACTCCTTGCATGAGGCCCAATTATATGCCAATTGAGATTATTGGATAGAGATACAATAATCCAAGAAGTGAGAGTAATTAGATAGAGATCCAATACCCATTAAGGCAAGATCCATTAGGGTTTTGGTAGCTCTTTATAAATAAGAGGCAAGGACGACCAACACAGTGGATAAGCTACACCTTTGGCCGCTCCCTCCTATTCTCCTCCCACCCTCACCTTCTCAGCTGACCAACCTCTTCTTGCAACGAGGAGGTAGAGAAGAAGATATAAGATCTTCTTCCCTGTTCAGTGCGTAAAGGTGCACAAGAGTTATGGGCTTTTGTACTGCGATTAGAGGAGCAATGCTGCAACGATCCACCATGTAGATACCGCTAGAGAGGAGGACATCTGACCTCTTTCATCCTCTCCGATTGGATTTGAATGTTTCAAGAATACATGATCTCCTTAGGTAATCAATCTTACACTAGTCGTAGTTTTCGGGTTTTATGATTTCTCGTGTATTAATAGTTGCACGATGATATGATAAATGTGAGAAACCAGTTTTGTTTTATTTTTCTGCTACGTATATGATGCTCTCATGGTTTCCTAACACCAGTGAGACATGAAATATTACTTTATAGGATCATATCCCTAAAGACTCCTGAAGAAAGAGTAGACATGGATAGAATATCTTATGCCTTAGCGATAAGGTCTATCATGTATGTTATGCTATGTGCCAAGCCTAATATAGTGAATTCTCTGAGTGTCATAAGTATGTATCAGGCGAATCTAGGGTTGGAACACTGGAAGGTAGCAAAGTGCATCCTTAAGTACTTAAGATTGATTAAAGATCTTTTACTTGTATATGGAGAATGATGTCTCATGGTTAAGAAGCTACATAGACTCGAGTTTCCAATCTGATGTCGATGATTGCAAGTCTAACACAGATTCAAAAAAGTTCGAACGAAAATATGAATCAAAAATATGTTTAATCAAAAGTGCACATGAGGATAATGAGTGAAGTAAATCGATAAGTAATAAGACAAATCAAAAAAGGAAATCAAACTGATTTATAGTTGTTCGACCATCCCAACCTATGTCCAATCCTGATTACTTTTCTCTAAATGCCATCGGCATTCACTACTGATTTTTTTTCTAATGGGTGAAGGTCAACTACTCTTGTTACAACCTTCTTCTTTTACCAGGCTCAGGAGAGTACCTTTACATAAGACCTTACACCTTCTTAGAATAACCGCTAAACTCAAGGAGGAAGAGACTGAAACACTTTCAAGAGTTTACAATACTTTAAACCTTAATGATTCTTACTTGTTCACCCTTTTTTTTGCACTTGCATCAAGCAAGAATGAGCGGGTATTTATAGATCCCCAATAACTTCAGAAGTAGAGCCAAAAATTTAAATCCCTGAGTTTTCGGGATACTCATTGTACCACCACAGATGCTAGGTGGTACTACCACTGAACATAGCTCGGGAATTTGGGCTCTGATGATACTACCTTCGGACTAGGTGGTACCACTATTGGCAGGGGGCAGCACCAATGTTAGAATACCCGAAAAAGCATAAATAGTGCTTTACGACTGTTTGGGCGATACCACCGCCTAGGCTTAGCGGTACGACCACCCAGGCCATTCCATGTCATTGAAATGGCTTTCTATCAAGCCCAATTATGTCTTGGTTCATGCCTAATGGGCTCCAAATCAAGTTGGAATATTTCAGCCTAATACCACCTTAATTTGACTCTAAACGATCATAATTAAGACTTAACCACTTTAATTATAATCACGAAGTTTTCAGCATGTTATCTATCATTATGCTATATCATCTGATCATTCGATACTTCGTATGAACCTCCGGAACATCTTTTGACCCGATGCCTGAACTCATGAAACGAAGTTCATCCTAACGTATGTCGACCAGTCTTTTAGCCCGACATCCAACCTTTGACATGATGCTTTTCAGCCCAACATCTACTTCAATAATTTACTCTTCGATGGTTCGAGTCCATGATCGAAGTTTTTGTTACATTACTTACCTTGAAAGTATAATAGTTCATAAATTCATTAATTATTTTCATCATCAAAATCCAGGATTTAAAAATCTCTGCCTTTTTTATGATGACAACTAATTGATGACGGAGTGTTAACTAAACTCCCCCTATCATATGCTATAATGAACTTAAATTTTTAAAGTAAAATGATAACCTTTCAACCCTTTGAATTTAAGTCAAAATAATTTTAATCATAAATCATAGCGACTTTCAACAGTGACTATTACAAGAATCATATGCATAATTTCACATCATATCCATAGTTTGAAATAGTTACACATCTCAAATAAATATCATAAGTTAATGTCATCAATACAATATGCATATGAGTGCTACATCATCAAAAAAATTACCATTAATTCGCCCCTTTGTCATCAACAAAAAATGGAAAAAGAAATGAGTAAGCTAATACTTTTCCCTCCTTGTCATTTTCAAAAAGAAGAGAATGATATCACTTTATCATAGTACTACTTCTCTTTGTTTACATCAATATTCCAATAGTAAAGTTATTTTTGATATCCCATAAAGGATATTAATGCAAAGGAGTCATTCACATCATAAATATCAAGAAATCAAGATAATGATCCAATAAGATAAATCTCCTCTTAAGTAAAAGGAAAAAATAAGAAGAATCATGATTCATGTATTTAAAAGACTCAACATGCCTAATTTTCTTCTAATAAAATCAAATTATTTTTTATTCGGTGGTTAAGTAAAATATTTGCTAATTGATATTTGGTGTCAAAGAAATCTAAATATATATCATGATTGCTAACATGATCCTTAATAAAATGATATCTATTATCAATATGTTTAGTCCTGGAGTGTTGAATAGGCTTCTTTGTTAAACAAAATATACTTGTATTATTATATTTTATAAGAATATTTTTTTAAGTAAAGTCTATAACCTTCTAAAGTGCTCTTCATCCAAATTACTTTTGCATAGTATATACCTACCGCTATATATTTAGCCTCAGCTGTGGATAATGCGATAGAGTTTTGCTTCTTAGAACATCAAGAAATAAGTGCATGACCTAGGCATTGACATATTCTAGAGGTACTATTTCTATCTATTATGCATCCTACAAAGTCGACATCAATGTATGCAATTAAATCAAAATTTTCAGTTTTTGAATACCATAATCCTAGATTTGGAGTTCCTTTTAGGTATCTAAAAATTCTTTTAATTGCTTTATAGTGAGATTATTTAGAATTTTATTAAAATATTATACAAAGTCCAACACTAAACATTATATTAGGTCTAGTTGTAGTATGATATAATAAGCTACCTATCATACCTCTAAGTCTTTTGATCAAAACATTCTCCTTCATTATCCATATCTAATTTTGTAGACATGCTCATTGGTATATTAATGGCTTTAGCACTATCCATGTGAAATCATTTTAATAGATCCAAAGCATACTTAATTTAACTAATAAAAGTTTCATCATTTAGTTGCTTAATTTGCAATCCTAAAAAAAATATCAATTCACTCATCAAACTCATTCGAACTCTTGGCTCATTCTCTTGGCAAATAATTCACATAAAGATTTATTAGTAGAATCGAAAACAATATCATCAACATAAATTTGAATAATAAAAATTGTTTTTAAATATTTAATAAATAATATGGTATTGACCTTGTCTTTCAAAAAAATATTTTAAATAAGAAAAGAGCTAAGTCTTTTATACCAAACCCTAAGGTTTTGCTTCAACCTATAGAGAACTTTAGATAATTTATAAACATTGTTTAGAAAAAAAATCATTTTCAAATCTAGATGAGCTCAACATAAATTTCTTTGGAAATAAAACCATTAAGAAAGACATTTTTGACATCCATTTAAAATAGATTAAATTTGAGATAAAAAGGCAACATTTGCATAAATAATTTTAAGTGAAGCATGAGTTTGAATACCTTTTGATGTATCTCAAATAATTAGCTCCTTAGGATAAGCATCTATTTACTTTCATTCCTTGGGTATGGTTTATTTAGAAGTAGATGTATCCAAGTTATTTTGAAAAGGAGAATTCTTATTTAAATTCAAATATCAAACTTAAAATCATCATCAAAGTCAATTTTCTTGACTTCAAGAAACTCATTAAAAACAACATTGATAGATTCATTAATAACTAAAGTTCTTTTATTAAAAACTTAAAAAGTTTTAGAAATAGAGGAATATCCAAGAAAAATGCATTCATCGGATTTTACATCAAATTTTCATAAGGCATCGTTTTCATTTGAAAAAAATATTTATAACCAAAAACTTTAAAATATGAAATGGTAGGTCTTTTATTGTTACATAATTCATAAGGAGTTTAAAATAATAGAGGTCTTGTGAGAATCATATTCATGACATAACATGTCGTGTTAATGGCTTCAGCCCGAAAGTATTTAAGTAGACTATGTTCATTAAGCATGGTTCTTGTCATCTCTTGTAAACTCTTATTCTTTCTCTCAACAACTCTATTATGTTATGGATTTCTTGGAGTAGAGAAATTGTGGTCATACCTATTAGAATCACAAAATTCTTGAAAATCATGATTTTTAAATTCACCACCATGATCGCTACGAATAGAAGAAATCATAAAATCTTTTTCATTTTGAACTTATTTGTAAAACTTCATAAAATATTTAAAATAATCATTTTTATATGCTAAGAAATATATCCAAGTATATCTACGATAATCATTAACAATCACAAAAGCATATTTTCTACCTCCAAGACTTGTGATATCAATTGGTTCAAATAAATCCATATGAATTAACTGTAACGATATAGAGGTTCTCACTTGATTTTTAGATTTAAAGCTACTCTTTCTTTGTTTTCTTAGTTGACATGCATTACAAATCTAATCTTTGACAAATTTAATTCTAGGCATTCCTCTTATAAGTTTTTTAGTTCTGATTTGTAAGATAAATTTCATACTTATATGACCTAATTTCTTGTGCCAAAGTCGTGCATCATTATTTAAAATTAAAAAATAAGTTTCGTCATAAAAATCATCAAGATCAAGATTATAAATATTATTGTGTTAGGAAACCCAATAGGAGCATCACTTGTACAGTGGAAGAAAGAAAACAAAATATATTTCGCATGTGTATCAAATCGTTGTGCAAAGATTAGTGTATAAAAAACCCGCAAAAATGAAAACTACGATACGTGAGAGATTGATTACCTAGGGAGATCGTATATCTCTAAAAATTCAGATTCAGATTGGGAGGATGAAGAAGGTCAAACATCTTCCTCTCTAGTGGTATCCACACGATGGATCATTATAGCAATACTCCTCTAATCATAGCCCAAAAGGTCGTAACTCTTGTGCAGAGGGAAAGAAATGAATAAAAGGGAGCGACCAAAGGTGCAACCTATTACTAATGTGTTGCCCCTACCTCCTATTTATAGAGAGCCACCCAAAAACCCTAATGGGTCCTGATTTCGTGGGTATTGGATCTCTATCCAATTACCAATTAATCTTGGATTATTGGATCTCGATCTAATAATCTCAAGTGGCCTCTAACTATGCCTCATGCAAGGAGTCTATCAATGGGTCTCATCCAATGAGAACAGGGGTTAATTAAATAACTCATATCCAATCTCTACTCGTTGAAATATCCACCATATGTGTGTGACCCTCTAGGCCCAATACCAAGCTAGTCGTGAGTCCTACCTATCAAAATTTCTTTTGACTCCGTGAATTATTATCTCATAATAATTCACTCAACTCATCGACTATGAATGTATTAGACCACTATGTCATAGTCCCTAGATAGTACAAGGGATCTTATCCATTGAACAAGTCTATCCTTAGTTACCATATATTTATAGTCTCTTATTCAACTAATATCCTAGAGACCATATATTGGGCATGATACTGTCAAGCCACATACGAAGTCCATCTGAGTCTTGCTCTAATCAGATTCTCATGGGGAACTCCTTGTCTCTCAATCTGAATGACTCCGATCGAGGATATGTTAAGCGATAAAACATGAGATATTCCTCTCATGATACCGAGAGTGGATGATCATCTATTAATACTCAATTGTCTTTGTAAGGTTGGCTATCAATCCCCAAAAACTGGCTATACTAGATTTGAAACTTTTTAGACCCGTAAGTCCGGCGTCAAAGAAAGGAGTACTCAAATAATACATCCTTGGTGTCTCAAGTCCAAGGACTAAACACGCAATTGGGACTACTGAATCATTGTCCGATATTATGTATCTTTAACTATCCAATTGGGACCAGTATATACAATACACTGGTCTGTCCGGTTATCTTGATGTCCCTCTCGAGTAACTTATAACCGGGATTATTTAGGACATATGTTTAAAGGAGAATTGATCTCATTATCATGATCTCATCATGATCCGATTCTCATTGTATAGAACCAATGACATCATAATATACATTCAAAAGATAATATAATATGAGAATATGTCAATAATAATAATACAAAAAAGACTGTGCAACATGTCACATGTGCCATCACTCACGTGATTGGCTTGTAAGGCACCTATAACCAGTAATCTCTCACTTGACCTAAAGCTAATCACATATATATCTGATTCTCATCAAATCCCTATGACGCTCAAAGATAGTCTAAGCTAGCGGCTTAATCAGTGGATCTGAAATGTTATCTTCGGATGAAACTCTTTCCATTGCTACATCTTTATGGACTACAATCTCTCTAATCAATTGGAACCTCCTCGGAACACTTCTAATGAGACATGGGTTCCCTTAGGATAAGCAACTTAAATAACTTATAATGATAAACTTGAAGAACATCTTCCAAAGAATAGGAAGGATATTACCTTGAGAATCAAAGATGAACACCTTCCAATGAACATGAACGACTTGGCACTGAACAACAGATGACTCATTGAGTAATACCTCGAGTGATGAAGACTATGAGTTTGAACTTATGACCAAAGAATCAAATAAATTAATAAAAATAAATAAAAAACATAAAAATGAACTTAAAATTAACACAACTTCTTGCTATGAACACAAGAAGCCGAAGTACTCTGAAGATCAAGAAGATAATAAAGAAGAAGTGGAGAATCTCACGTTTACGGCTATCAACGATAAGGTAAGTGATTCTTCCGATGTCTCATTTACTTTTGATTAATTTTTAAATATATTTCATGAACTATTTAATGAACTAAGAAGCTTAGCAAAAGTTATAAATTACTTAAGAAGTAACATACATTACTTGCTAGTAAAATTGAAAACATGCATGAAGCATCAATCATGTATTTCTTGCTCTAGATATAAGTCATTATAGGCAATTAAAAAGGAAACTATTATACTACAACAAACTTTAGAAAAGTTTAAAATAGGTAATAAATCTCTAAACGTGATCATTGTCAATAAGGGTTATGTTCATAGGAAATAAGGTATTGGATTTATGGGTAATAATCAACAAAAACCAACTATCTTCATAAGATGACCCACATTTTATTCTTCACCCAAGAACAAATGTAATTTTTATGGTAGATGTAGACACTTTGCCTATAGTTCCTTATTTAAAAAGTATAGTCCACATAAGTTGATTTGAGTTCTTAAAGGAACCATTAACAACCAAATGCCTTTAGTTAAATTAGACAGAGTTTTTCATGAGGGACCAAAAGTCAAATACCTACCTAAACTAAAACCCCATCTCTTGTAGGTTTGTCTCCTAATAAAGACTACGAGCACTAAATGGTGTCTTGATAATGAATGTTAAAAGCACATGACTTGAATCTAAAATACTTTTCAAGCTCACTAGGCTAAGCAACAAAAATAAGAAAAATTATTAGCAATAAATATTTTGTATGACTTATGCATAGCTAGAACATACTAGTACAAAAATGAACTATAATAAAGAACCCTAGTTATTATTAATGAAAATTTATGTATGTTGATTTAAATGTAAATGTTACCGTCGAATGATTGACTTATAAAGGTTGAATAATGATTGATTTTAATGTTATGATGGTTATATGTTGAAATAGGTTGTCTTTGAAATAGGTTGTTTGTTATTGAATGTTAGATTGTTCTAGAATTTGAGCTTAAAATAAATTTAAAAAAGAGAGAGAAAAATCATACTTCAGTTTTTAGTATTTTTTTTAAAAAATAAAAATATTTTTGAAATTAGAATGAAAATTGCATGATAACTCATTTCACTAAGTCTAAAGAGTTAGACTCACTTAAGAAAGAAAAATCATTAGTAAAATAAACTGAAGCTGTTGTTTGAAAATGTTTTATGATTTCTTTTGGAAATGATACTTGATTTTCAGTATTAAAAAGTTGAAAATATTTTACTTATTTGAAAATATTTTATTGTAATGATCATGAAGATTTCTTTTTAAATGAAATTGGGTTTTAAATGATAATCAATGCATGGATTTGACACAAAAATTGAAAGAATATTTGTATGAAACAAATCATATGAATTGAAACAACTAAAAAGAGGAAAATCTTTTCTTTGAAAATTTCTCAATCAAGTTTTCAATAAAAAGATAAAGTGATATCATTATTATTAAATTTCTTGAACTATAAAAATGATTTTGATGATTGAAATTTGAATAAGATCTTTTTTTCCCATCTAAATCATGAACTTTCCCGTGATCTTTTGACTTGAGGTATCTTTTATGGGAATCAACTGTTTACTTATATAATTTTCCTTTTACCAAAGGGAATATTTATGATTATATAACTTGAGAATTTTATTATAAACCACGATCTTGATAACTTGAGATTTTCTATACATTAATCAAGATCTTTTATCTTTTCTCTTATGTAATCTACCATAGAAAAGGTCTTATCATGATCTTGACATCTTGAAAATCATAATTTGATATCTTTATATAAATCAAGATTGTTTACTATGATTCTTTTGTTTTATTAAAAAAATAATCTATATGAATCAAGATCCTTCTTATTATTTGATCACATAAAATTTCTTTTTTACCTAAAAGAAAATTTGTCAAATTAAATCATGTCTCTTGGTATCCATGATTTGATACTAATATCCTTCATGACAAGATTTATTTGTTTCTTATATTCATGAATGGTATACATTATCACCAAATTAATATTTCTTAAGTTTGTGATGAATTGAAAATTCAATGAGATTTTTTTTTCATGAACTTTGCGTTGACTTCTTCACTTGACTTATCCTTTATAAGAATCATTTTTCACCTCTATGATTTATTTTTTTCAATAAAAAAGAGATTTATGATCTTAACAATTATAATTTGATATTTTTAATTAAGATCATTCTTCCATTTTATTAAGAAAAATTATCTAAATGAATGATATGTCTTAAGATTTATCTTGCATACATCAAGATTATTTACTCTCCTAAGACTCAGTTTCATTATTTATAAATTATGTTGTACTTTCGAATTGATCTTTCATATTATATCCTTGACAAGATTTTTATTATGTAACCCCTTTATATATATTTGTCAATGACTTTAAAATTACTTTTGTATTATTATATTCTTCCCATCTTTTTGACAATGACCGATGGGGAGATTAAATTATTATCTTAATAACAAAGTCTTTAAATGAAGAATAATTTGATTTTATAATAAAAGAATTGGATATTGATAAATCTTTCAATATTGAACGAGGAATAATTAAATTAGATATGATAAACAAAGAAGAGAATTAGATATGATAAAATTGCTATCTTGCAACAAAATCATTAAATAATATACAATTTGCATTGAAAGAAAAAATTAGATATGAAAAACCTTCCAAATGCATGATTTGCTATCATAAATTTGATGATTTCTTGATATTTACATGAGATGATATGAGTAGCTCTTATATTTTTCTCAGATTTCTCAACTTTTTTAGCTATGTTTCAAAATGATTCTTTTTGAAATTAACATTTATAAGAGGGAAAATAAGATTCAAAGTTCTTTTTCAGATGAAATTCATTTGTATCCTCTCTCAAAAATTATTTTGATTCATAGTTTTTTATATCCTACTTAATATTTGATTTTTTTATACTAAATTTTTTAATCTTTCACACCCCCCCCCCCCCCCCCCCCCCCCCCCCCCCCCTTCTTCTTCTATTTTATTTACGAAGGGGGAGAAAGTAATTTTCTTATATGATAAATGTTTAAGAATATTCAAATATAAGTTAAGCATTTCTCCTTTTTGTTGACGACAAAGGGGGAGAAATGACATAATTGATAACATAAGAAATGTTTTAAGATCTCAAATAAATGAAATAGATGTTGTATCATAATTGATGACATGGTTAGCTTCTGAATATAATAATTAAAATTTTTATGTGATACCACGAAGATGAATATTTGAAATTTTTATCTTATGGCATAAATATAGGGTGAGTTAAGGTTAACTCCCATCATCAATTGGTTATCATCATCAAAAAGGGGGAGATTATTGAATCTCAGATTTTGATGATGAAATTAATTGATGAGTTTTATGATCTAACTTATGTGTTAGAGAAAGTGATGCAGGATTAACTACGATGATAAAAAGATATTATAATCAGATATTGCACCGAGAACTCACCCGAGGTTTGTCGGGAAGTTCGTCGGGAGTTCGCCGACAAGTTGTTGGGAGCTCGATAGGAGTTCACTGAAGGGAATCGGGAGCTCATCGAGGGTTTATCAGAAGGATATCGGGAGTTCGTCGAGATATCAATTGATGGTCGGACAATGAAGATTGTATTAAGTGTCATAGTTAGCATCATAATGGGAGTTAGTTTTACTAATTAGGATTGATTTGAACTTATTAAAAAGGTCATTTCAATAACCCAAGGTTATGTAAAGCTTAATCTCTGAGAAGACAGTCTCCAAGAAGACACAATCCTTTAGAAGACAGTCTCTGAGAAAGCACAATCTCCTAGAAGATATAGTCTCTGAGAAGACATAGTCTCCGATAAAGCATAGTCTCCTAGAAGACACAGTCTCCGAGAAGACACAGTATCCTAGAAGACACAATCTTTGAGAATTTTGGCTCCATTCTTGAAGCCATTTGGGGCTTATAAACACTTCTTGCTTGAGGATGCAAGAATCAAGAGTGAAAAACTTATGAAAATGCCATTGTAATTCCTTAAGAGCTCCCCCTCATTTCTTCCTATATAGTTTTTGTTTAAGGGAGAGCTGGGAGAATTGTAAAGGTTATATCTTGAACTTGTAAAAAGAGAATAGAGCTGTAATAGGGGTGTTTGATATTCGCTCATTGATAAAGATTAGGAGTGGAAGTCGGTGGTCTCGAGTGAAGAGGAATCGAGAGTAAATATAGATCAAGGGGACCGAACCACTATAAAAATCTGGTGTGCATCTCTTTCTTACCTTTCATTACTGTTGCTCTTGGATTTCATTGCTTCTTAACTAGTTCCAAGTTAAAGCACTTTCAATATCAGTTTTCTTCGAACGAAAATTTTTTTCAAACCAAAGTTTTTCACTTAGCATTAATTCATATATTACCAGTGAGTAATATATGATTCCCTTTTAGTGAATTATATTTCTTATCGATCTTTTTGAGTTCATCATATAAATCATAAAATACATTAATTAATTTATCATAAGATAAAGGTTTTTTTTAGAAGAGTCACATACCTCATCATTGTAGGTCATCGGTGTGTAGTTTGTCATTTCATCTTTATTGATTTGCTCTTCATTTTCTGATACACTTGATTCATCCCAAGTTGCCTTGAATGTTTTCTTCTTGTTTTAGGTTGACAACTTTTTCTTCAGTTATGGACATTCATTTTTGAAGTGCCCCTAGCTTTTTGTATTCATAACATATTATAGTATCTTTTTTAGATTCATTTTTATTCTTATAAATTTTGTTCCTTTCATGAACTTTTTAAGTATTCTTATATGTCATCATCATCATCACTTGAGCTTTCGCTTGAGTAGTCTTCTTTGGTTCTAAGTGTAATATCCTATTCTTTGAAAGATTTTTCTCTTATTCATGATGTGCTTTGTAAATCATTTCATATGTCATTAAAGATATTATGAGTTCTTCAAAAAAAAATTATTCAAGTCCTTTGATTTTTGGATAGTCATTACTTTTGGATCCTAACTTTTTGAAAGATATCTTAAAATCTTATTTACCAATTCAGGATTAGTATAACATTTACCAAGAGCTTTTTAACCATTGACAACATCTATAAAACCGGTGTACATGTCATTAATGGTTTCGCTTGATTTTATTTTAAATAATTCATAACTATATACCAAGACTAATTTTATATTCTTTTACTCTATTTGTGCCTTCATAAGTAACTTCAAGTGTGTGCCAAATATTATATGCAATATCACAAGTAGAAATACGATTAAATTTAATTTTGTCTAAAGCATAAAATAAAGTGTTCATAGCTTTAGCATTTAAGAAAAATATTTTCTTCTCAAAGTCATTCCATTTATTTATCTGATTCAAAGATTTTTTGAAATCACATTCAATGACATTCCATAAATCAAAATCCATTGAATTCAAAAAAATTCTCATTCATATTTTTCAATAAATGTAGTATGTCCTATTGAATATAAGAGGATGTGTGATAGAGTGACCCTCGTGATTCATAGAAAACACTATTAAATCTCTCTTAGGTGTTAATCCAACTGAGAGAACTAGACTCTAATACTAATTATTAGGATCATAATGGCACTAAGAGGGGAGGTGAATTAGGGTTATGATAAAAAGAATCTCATTTATCAAATTTGATCGATGAGATCCATATCGAAAGTGTGTTTAACTAAAAGTGTAAGGGCAGTGACTAAGTAAATCAATATACAATAATAAAGCAAATACAAGAGAAAGCAAATTGATTTATAGTGGTTCGATCTTCCCAACCAACATCCACTCCTAATTCATCTTCCCTCGAGGTCACCGGCTTTCACTACTGACATTCTTTCCAACGGGTCAAGATCAACTACCCTTGTTACAACCCTTCTCCTTTTACTAGGCTCAAGAGAGAACTTTTACACCAACTCTTTTACAAAAGACCTCATACCTCCTTAGAATAACATCTAAACTCAAGGGGGAAGAGACTCAACCACTTTCAAAAAAAGGTTACACACTTCAATTCATAAGGTTTCGTTCTTGTTCACCCTTGCATCAAGTAAGCATGAGTGTAATATTTATAAACCTCCAAAGTCTTTAGAAATGAAGCTAAAAATTTAAATTCTCGAGTTTTCAGGGTACTAACAGTACCACCATTGGCACCTGAAAGTAGTAAGTACCGAACTCCAAACAATCTTGATCAAGACTTAACCACTCAATCATATATCTAGCACAATCACAAAGCAATCAACATATTGTCTAGTATTTTGGTATATCATTTTATCATCCGATACTTTGTTTGAACCTTTGGTGCATCGTCCTTTCCTTCGGCGTATCGCTCGACTATTAGCATGTTAACTTTCCACAACATCCTATCTTTTGATGTAAAACATAATCCTTCTGGCCCGATGCCCGAACTCATGGCATGAAATCCATCCTTTCGCACGTCGACTAATCCTCCAGCCCAACATCCAACCTCTAACTTGATGTTTTCCTAGCGCAATGTATAATTCTCCTGCTTCGATGATTTACCTTGTGATGGTTCTTATTAATGATCCAAAAAATTTCTATGTCATTTATCTTAAAAATATATTAATCTATAAATAAATCAATTGATTTCATCATCAAAATCTAGGATTAAACTAGTACCACCTAGTGTTAGTGGTAGTACCACTCGTATCCAAAATTTTAGGGATTTAAATTTTTGACTTCATTCTTAAAGTGTTTTAGGGCCTATAAATATCTAACTCGGGCTTAGTTGATAAAGCATACTTTGAGTATCCTAATCCTTTTTAGTTTGGTTATAATTCTAAGTTGTAGAAGGTTAGAGATATTCTTTTTAGTTTGGTTATAATTCTAAGTTGTAGAAGGTTAGAGATATTATGTAAAAAGAGAGTGTAAAGGTTATATTCTCAGCCTAAAAAAGGAGAAAGTTGTAACAATGATAATTTATCTTCACCCATTGGAAATAAGATCGATAGTGAAAGCTAGTGTGATCTCTTTACTTGCAAGTTTAACTGAATGAATTGAGTTTTTGAAATATGTTGATTTATCGAGTTTTAAAATTAATTAAAAATATTATTCTTTTAATTCATTCCTCCTTTTAGTGTCATTAAGATCCTAACACATATGTATTATGATATGTGATGTAGAAGTACAAAGATGTACTATGATTTTATATTGCATGTGCTATAAACTACTTTTGCACATAGACATTATAATTTCTTTTGAATCAAAGTTTTAACTCCTTGTTATGCATTTGTCATGTTATAGGGTTGTACATTGCTCAAAAAAACCCTTAATAAGATATGTTTCTGAAATAATTTATGCATTTGTGTATATCACATAAGAGTGTATATATATATTATAATATATGATATGAGAGTTTATAGGCATAGTATGGTTTTCTATTGAATATATTATAACCTACTTGTATGCACATACATTATGATTTACTTTGAATAAGAGTTATATCTCTACATTATGATTTACTTTGAATAAGAGTTATATCTCTTTATTTGAATAAGAGTTATATCTCTTTATTATGCATTTGACATGTCACAGGATGGGGGGTGCACATAGATGTTTATCTTAAAATATTTTGTTCATTTATAGATACTACATATAGCGTAGGGGTGCACATAGATGTTATGGGAGTCAATGAGCATACTGTGAGTTTCCATTGCATGTACTATGATCTATCGTGTACATATATATATTGATTTATTTTGAATAAAAATTTATCTCTTTGTTATACATCTATCATGTTACGGAATTATAAGTTGTCAAAGAAGTCATAAGAAGATAAGGTTACCATGAAAAGTTTCTTGCATATGAATCAAAAGGATATATGACATGATGCATGGTCACTTAAATAAAACGATGAAAGCTTAAACTTATTGAGTTATCACTTATATAGACCCTACTTTGTAGATAAGAATACCGGTAATCTATCTATATGATGGGCTGGGAGATGAACAAAAGTGTATCTATGCCAGTGTAGATATAGATGACAACCTATGAGTATATTTTTGTGTATGTAAATTATGGATAGAATATGTATGTGTGGTTCTTGAGTTTTATGTTTTTATAATATATGTACAACTATTAAACACCATTATTTATAGGACAGATCATGATATTTTGGTTGGCAAGTTGGGATGTTTCATATTAGCCCCCTGCTTCTATATTATTATTGATAGCATAATTAAATTACATGGTGGCATCCTAATCTAGTTATGTATATATATTATATGTATGAAATTAGTAGTAGGATATTATAAATTGTAATATCATAGCCCAGGTCACTATCTATACATGCAAAAGGATGGGACACACTACTCAACCAACCAATAAGTCTAACTATTTGAATGTTATTGATTTCTTTCTTTATTATTATATGATGCTTTTTATCTTTGACAACTAGTGTGTGGACAAGTTAGGATTAATTAAGAATATAGCATGAGAACTAGAAGATAAATTAAAAGTTCTGGCAATATTCAAGAAGAGACTCTTAAAGGTAGAGAGGCACCCACTCGTGGAGACCAACGACATGTGGTGATTAATAGGCTGGTATAATGGTTAGAGTGGTAATCTAAATTGTTAGAGCAGTTATTGGCGATTAAAGGCGATGTTAATAGTAACTCAAGGATAGGATATTTAGAATCATCAAGTGAGTGCTTTAGAATGAATGACTTAACAATCTTTAAAGCTGATACAAATCTAATAGTGACAAAGAGAGGATGCCCAAGTATAAATGATTGACACTATGGTGAAATAAAAAACTAAGTTAAAGCATATGCCAGTTGTGAATGAATTTTTGGAGATATCTCCGAAGAATCTTCTTATAATAACACTAGATAGAGTGATTGTATTTATTCTAGACTTAATACCTAGCATTGAACTTATTTCTCAAGCATCCTATAAAATGGCCCCAATAAAATTGGAGTGAAAGATACAATTATAGGAGCATCTTAATAAAGGCTTCATTCATTCTAACTTTTCACACTAGAGAGTATCCATCTTATTTGTAAAAAAAAAAAGATAGGACCATGTGATTGTGTATAAAGTATAAAGAGTTGAATAAAATGACTATTAAAAGTAAATACCTATTACTCGAAATTAATGACTTATTTGATCAATTATAAAGTGCATCAATGTTCCCCAAAATTGGTTTGAGATCAGGTATCATCAAGTGAAAATCAAGAATAAGGATATTTTCAAAACTGCCTCTAGGATCGAATTTAGCGACTATAAATTTTTAGTAATGTCATTTGATTCAACTAATCCATACAATGCATGTATGGACTTAAAAGAATAGGGTATTTGAGGAGTGCATAGATAGTTTTGTGAAAGCTTTTATTGATGATATTTCAAAATACTCATGTGAGAAGAGCATACAAAACACTTAAGAACAACTCTAAGTATTTAACCTAGGATGCGTTTTAATATAAAATAATAGAATTATCGCTTATACCTGACGAAAATCAAAGGATTATCAGAAAATCTATCCAACTCATAATTTAAAATTAGTAGGGTAATGTTTACTCTAAAATTTTAATGATATTATATTTATAAATATAAATATAATATATACACTACTTACAAGAGTTTGAAATACTTCTTTACTCAAAAGTAACTAAACATTAGGCTAAGAGATGATTGGAATTAATAAAGAATTATGATTAGTTATTATCTGAAAAAAATACAAATATAGTTGCTAATGATTTAAGGAGAAAGTTAACTAACCTAGCTACTTTATCAATAGTCCAGAAGCATCTCTAAATGGAAATATGAAAATCTAAATCAAATATGACCCTAAAAAGTTTAACCAACATTATTAGGCAAAATCAAAAGGCTACAAGTTAAGGATCCTTAGTTAACCAAATTAAAGCCTGAGACTGAAGTAGGAAAAAGATAGGATCAATTGCAAATAAGGTAATCAAATTTTGTGGTGGATCGTATGTACCTAGAGAAGTTTGAATAAAGCAAGAAATTTTAACAAAGGGACAATCAACTCGATGCTCAATGCACCATAGAACAATCAATATAAACAATGATTCTTTTTTAAAAAAATACCATCGGTGGCTAAGAATAAAGAAAGATGTGATCTAGTTTGTTGAGAAGTATATCACATGCCAATAAATAAAAAATAAAACATTACAGGTCAGTAGGTACATTAAAACTATTGTAAATATTTTAATGAAAATGAGAAGAAATTAATATAGATTTTGTCGTGGATCGATCTAAGACTAGTAAAGGATATGATGAAATTTAGATAGTATGACCTACCAATGTACATATGTATATGATTTACTTTAAACTAGAGTTTTACTTCTTTACTATACAACCATCTTGTTGCAGGGGTTATAAATTGCTAAAGAAGCTATACTAAGATGACGTTACTATGAAAAGTTTATATATATGAATTTTAGAAAGTTATATATGAGATGATGCATACTCAGTTACATAAAATGATAGAGATTTATACTTATTAAGTTATCATTCATTGTAGACCATATATTGTAGATAACGACACTGGTAATCCATCCATGTGCTAGGCTAGGAGGTGAGTAGATCTGTGTGTGCAAATTTTGGATAGATATGCACCCCAAATTTTTGTGTGTGCAAATTTTGGATAGATATGCACCCCAAATTTTTACAACATATAGATTACTATCAAACAACATATAGATTACAATATATACTTGCTTGTTGAATCCTAGATTTGATAATAAAATCAATTGATGAGTTTGTAGATTAATATACTTTTAAGATGAGTAAAGTAAGAAATACTTTGATTATGGACTTAAATCATCAAATGATAAATTATCGAAGTAGGAAAATCAGACATTGTATTGGGAAAAGTATCATGTTGGAAATTAGTCGATGTACCGAAGATTAAACTTCGTGCTATAAATTTGGGGTGCCAAAAGGATCAGGTATTACACTAAAAGATTAGATATCGTAGGAAAGTTGACATGCCAATAGATCGAGTGATATTTTGCTAAAGGAAAGGACGATTTGTCAAAGGTTCGGATAAAGTATCAAAAGATCGAACGATAGGCTAGAATGGCATATAATATGGTGAAAGTTTTGTAATTATGCTGGATATATGGTTGGATTGTTAAAGTCTTGATCGAGGTCTTCCTAGGTCAAATTGAGTTAGTATTGAGCCGAAACTATATCAAACAACAGTCTAGAATGGCGTACAACATGGTGAAAGTTTTGTAATTATGTTGGATATGTGGTTGGATTGTTAAAGTCTTGATCAAGGTCTTTTCTAGGTCAAATTAAGTTAGTATTATGTTGAAACTATATCAACTTGTCAAGCAACCCATTAGACACAAACCAGGGTCGAATTGAGCCTGTTAGAAGATCAAATCGGTGGTCTAAACTAGGCTAAGTGGTGATACCTCTAGGCCTAGGTGGTAGTACTGCTTGAGTTAGCCTAAAAGCACTATTTGTGTTTTTTTGGGAACCACAAGAGAGATTAATGGCCCTGTTATGGTGATGGTATCACCCGATGCCTGTGATGGTACCACCAATATCTCAAAATTTTAAAGATTTAAATTTTTTGGCTATATTCTTAAAGCTTTTTGGAGCCTACAAATACCCAACTCAAGCTTAGTTAATGCAACATCTATTTCTAAATATAAAAGTGTTGTAAACTCTCTCTTTTGAGTATTGTTTAAGTCTCTTCCTCCTTCTTAAGTTTAGATGTGATTCTAAGTTGTAGGAGATGAGAGATCTTGTAAAAGAGTGAGTGTAAATATTTTCTCCTAAGCTTGTTAAAAGGTGAAAGCTGAACAAATGTAGTTGATCTTTACTTGCTTGAAAGAAGATCGGTAGTAAAAATAAATAGCCTCGAGAGAAGAGAAAATCAAGAGTGGATGTCGGTTAAAAAGGCCGAACCACTATTAACTGATTTACATTCCTTCTATTACTTTTAATTTATTATTGCTTACTCATTTACTTTACTTGCAACCCTTACTCATATTTTTAGTTAATCATATTTTTTATACAGATTTATCGATTGAACTTTAAAATCAGTTAAAATTTGCTAAATCAGTTAAAATTTGCTGAAACATCCACCATATGTGTATGACCCTCTAGGTCTAATATCGAGTTGGTCGTGAGTTCTACCTGTCAGAAATCCTTCTAACTCAATAAATTGTCATCTCATAACAATTCACTCGACTCATCAACTATGGACGTATTGGGCCACAGTGCAATAATCCATAGACGATACAAGGGATCTCATCCATTGGACCTGTCTATCCTCAATTATCATGTATTCATGGTCCCTCATATATTGGGCATGGTACTATCAAGCCTCAAATGAAATTCATATGTGTCTTACGACAATCAGATTCTCCTGGATAACTTCTCTCTTAATTCGAACGACCCCGATCGAGGATTTGTTCGAGCAATAACACTAGGATATTCCTCTCGTGATACTGAGAGTGAATGATCTTTTATTGATACTCAATTACCTTCTTAAGGTTGGCTATCAATCCCGATAACCAGTTTTACCAAATCTAAAACTTTATAGACCTGTAAGTTCGACGTTAAAGAAAGGAGTACTCGAACAATGCATCATTCGTGTCTCAAGTCTAAGGACCAAATACACAACTGGGACTATCAAATTATTGTTTGACTTTAGATATCATTAACCATACAACATTCTGTAAGTGGATCAATCAGTGAACTCATTCTCCAATGAGCATCTGTACCGCATCCTTAGTATCCCCACACAAGTGGCTATGAGACCAGTCACCTCCATCATATGGATAGGTATACAGTACATTAGTTTATCCGGTTATCTCATGATCCCTCTCGAGTAACCTATGACCAGAATTATTAGGATCTGTGTTTAAAGGTGAATCGATCACATTATTGTGATCTCATCACGATCTGATTCTCATTACACAGAACCAATGACATCATAATATATATGCAATAGATAATATAATATGAGATTATACTAATAATAATAATAATAATGTAAAAAACCTGTGTATTGTGTCACACGTGTAATCACTCATATGATTGGTTTGTAGGGCACCTATAACCAGCAATCACCCACTTGACCTAAAATCAATCAGCTATGTGTCTGATCTCCATCAAATGCCTGTGACGCTTAAAGACAGTTTGAGCCAGCAGCTTTGTCAACGGATCTGCAATATTATCTTTGGATGAAACTCTTTTCATTGCTACATCCTTTTGGGCTATGATCTCTCTTATCAAGTGGAACCTTCTCAGAATGTGCTTGGACTTCTGATGAGACCTAGGTTCTTTTGCTTGAACGATCACCTCATTGTTGTCACAATATATAGGAATTGGCTCCATGCTGCTCGTTACGACTCCTAAATCCCTAATAAACTTCTTCATTAACACTCCTACCTTTGCTGCTTGTCTTGCAACAATGTACTCTACCTCTTTGATTGAGTCAATAGTAGTATCTTGCTTGAAACTCTTCTAACATACTACCCCTCCATTCAGGGTGAAGACAAACCCTGAGTTTGACTTGATATCATCGATGTCGGACTGAAAACTCGAGTCTGTGTAGCCCTCAACCTGGAGGCTACCTCCTCCATGTATCAATAAAAGATCCTTAGTCCTTCTCAAATACTTAAGGATATACTTTACTATCTTCCAGTGTTCCAAACCTGGATCCGCCTAATACTTACTAGTGACACTCAAAGCATCTGCTATATCAAACTGGTACATAGCATAATATACATAATAAATCATATCGCTAAAGCATAGGGTATGATATATATGTATACCCTTTCTTCAAGAGTCTTTGGGGATATACTCCTAGAAAGTGATATTTCATGTCTCATCGGTATGAGACATCTCTTGAAATTTTTCATACCAAACCTTTTGACAATAGAGTCTATGTATCTGGACTGGGATAAGCTAAGTATCCTCTTGGATCTATCTTTATATATCTAAATCCCCAAAAAATAGGATGCTTCCCCTAAGTCCTTCATGAAGAAATTTCTAGATAGTCAAGCATTAACCTTGGAGAGCATTTCTACATCATTCCCAATGATTATGATGTCATCTATATATAGTACTAAGAAAGTGATAGCGCTCCCTCTTAGCTTCTTGTATACACAAGGCTCATCTTCGTTCTTAACGAAGTTATAAGATATGATCACCTCATCAAATCTTATGTTCTAACTTTGAAAAAATTGCTTCAGTCCATATATGGATCTGAGCAACATGTACACTTTATCTGGACTCTCTCTGGATACGAATCTCTCTAGCTATATCATATACACCCCCTCCTTGAGGTTACCATCGAGGAATATGATTTTCATATCTATTTGTCAAATCTCATAGTCATAGTGTACTGTAATGGCCAAAAAAATTCTAATGGATTTTAGTATGGCTATAGGTGAGAAGGTCTCATCATAGTCAACTCCTTGCCTTTAATGATATCCTTTGGCCACCAATATTACCTTACAGGTCTACACCTTTTCATCTACTTTATTCTTCTTCTTGAAGGTTCATTTGTAATCGATAGGTATGATACCCTCAAGTGCATCCACAAGGTTCCAAACCTTGTTGAAATATATAAAATCCATCTCAAAATTCATGGTTTCTTACCACTTCTCGGAGTATACACTCATAATAGCCTCCTTGTAGGTCTGAAGATCATCATCCTAAGTGTCCTCTCCACTAATATGTCTCACATATCTTTTAGGAGGGTGAGATACTCAATTAGACCTATGCAAAGCCGGAACTTGTGTGTTATGTACCTGAATAAATTTGGGCTCTAGAATGGTGCTTGAGTTGGGTTATCCAATCTCACTCAACTCTATCTCACTCCCATTGTTTCCACCATGAATGTATTCCTTCTCAAGGAACACAACCTCTTGGCAACAAAGACCTTCTGGTTCTCGGGATGATAGAAATAATACCCACAAGTTTATTTGGGGTATCCCACAAACTTGCATCGTTTCATCCTTGATTATAACTTATTGAAGTTGTGTCTTTTAACGTGGACAAGGTAGCCCTAAATCTTAACAACCTTAAGATTATACAGCTTCCCTTTCCATATCTCATTTAGTATAGACACTATCGACCTAGATGGAACTTTATTTCAGAAGGTAAGTTGCAGTCTCCAATGTGTATCCCAAGAATGACACAGGTAGTTCAGTGAAACTCATCATAGACCACACCATGTCTAACAGTGTATGATTCCTCCTTTATGATACACCATTGAGTTGAGGTGTATAAGGAGGTGTCCATTAAGATAAAATTTCATGGTTCCTAAGGAAATGGGTGAACTCTGTACTCAAATATTCTCCTCGTCGATCTGATCGAAGAGTCTTAATATTCTTTTCAATCTAATTCTCTACTTCATTCTTATATTCTTTAAATTTCTCAAAGGCCTCAGACTTGTACTTCATCAAATACATATGTTCATACATAGACAAATCGTTAGTGAATGTAATGAAGTACAAGTAACCTTTTATAGCCTTAGTTGATAAAAGATCACATACATCACCATGTATAAGTTCCAGTAACTCAATGGCTATCTCTCCAGTTTCACTAAATGGAAGGTTAGTCAATTTTCCACGAAGGCAAGGTTCATAAGTTGCATACAACTTATAGTCGAATGGATTTAAGTATCCATCTTTCAACATCTTTTGAATCATTTCCTCATGGATATGACCTAGCATACAATGTCATAAGTATATGTTGTTCACCTCACCTCATTTCCTCTTGGACGTATTTGTATTCATAATATGTGCAGAAATATTTAACACATATAAGCCTTTAATCAAGGTCCCTTTTGCGATGATCTTATCATCCAAAATTAACGAATGACTATTATTCTCAAAATTTGATTTATATCAACTAATTATCAAACAAAAAATAAAAATAGTATTTTTGGTAGTAGAGGGAACATAATAGCATACATCTAATGCAACAGCAGCTCCACTAAGTAGATATAGGATGATCTCACCAACAACAACTACAGCAACTCTTGCTTCATTGCCTATCTTGAGGTCAATGTCGCCTCTTGCGAGTCTCCTAGGCTTTGTCAAAATTTGTAATAAATTATAGATATGATAAGCACTCTCTGTATCTAATACCCATATGTTATCATAAAAATCTGATAAATAGAGATGGATCATAAATGTACCTGAAGCTTCTCCAAGCTTCTATTTTTGTCTTCTCTGCAAGGTAATTCTTGTAATTCATTTTCCACTGTCCGTCGCTGTTATAGTAGAAGCATTAACCTTTGTCCTTTGTCGGGTCTTTCTTGGCAACCTTTGTCTTACCCAATTTGCCCGTGCCCTTACCCTTCTTAAGGATCTTATCAGTCTTCCTTTTCTTATTAGTCTCACAAACATAGAGAACTGGCTTCTCTTTCTTGATGGTGTTATCAGCTTCCCTCAACATATTGAGGAGCTAAGGTAGAGTCACCTCAAACTTACTCATATTAAAGTTCATGATGAGCTGTGAAAAAGAATTTGGTAGGGACTGAAGTATAAGATCAACATACAGGTTATCCTCTAAGATTATTCCTAGACCTGTGAGTTTCTCGATTCATTCTATCATCTTTAAGACATGTTTCTGAACTGATGTCCCTTCTGTCATCTTGGCTTGGAAGAGATTCTTGGATACCTCATATCCTTGAGTTCTTCCCTGTTCCTCAGATAGCTAGCGAAGATGAAGAATGATGGAATTGACATTCATGCTCTCATGTTACCCCTATAATTTGGGAGCCATAGAGGCCAACATATAGCACTTTGTCAAAGTGGAATCATCTATATACTTCACATAGCGAGCGATCTCATCCTCGCTTGCCCCTTCCTCCGACGTGGGCACAATCATGTCAAGGATGTATATGATTTTCTACATTGTGAGAAAAAATTTTAATTTTCGAAGCCAAGCTGTGTAGTTTAGACCAGTGAGGCGATTGACATCAAGTATGGCACATAGGGGGTTTGCAAGTGACATGTTTTTGATAAACAAGATGTAGCGTGAATTAAGAACATGTAGATTTATAGAAACCTAATTAAAATATGGACTTCTATCTTAATATACTCCCACTATTTTTTTAGCAAATCATGTGACACCCTCAGCACGTGAAACGGAAGTCTCTAACAGATTTCTAGTGGGGATCGGGATATAATCGGTGTCTTAGTGTAACATTGAGGGACTCGACCAATCATACTAAGCCTAAAAAGATAGGCAACTATTGTCAATCACAACTCATTGTGATTCTCATTCTATTCGGCCTCCGAACCATCATGGTCTCGAGGGACTCGACCAACCATGATGTTCAGTTAAGTCATCACCATCATTACTAGATGAGTCTGATTTCATGATATGCTCTCGAGGGACTCAACCAAATATACAATATCTTTAGGTCATCGGTGACATCTCTATGTCATAGGCAAGATCTCGAACTACGTAAATAGGTGAGCCTCGAGGGACTCGACCAACTCAACATATGTCGTGATTTAATTTCTTTCTATAACGATAGAAGGCTACGTGGGTCAATCTTATTGCCTCATGCTCACTGACTTAATATTATTATATGAGGGGTTTTTGTTTTATTTTGGTCTCCTAATATGTCGTGTCATAAATATACATATTTAATATATATTTATATCACATGCAAATATATATATATATATGCATACTACATCGGATGATCATGAACCGTCACCTAATATGATTAGCCCCGAGCTAGTGGGCACAATCACTCATAATATGATCTATGTGTCTATCGACATATCTCCATGCCTTTGTGATCATCCTTCTCGTTATCATCGGTTCCATCGGATCATCGACGTATCTCTATGCATCGCGATTGCCCATCATGGCATTGTGGATCCCGCTGACACCTCCATGCTCCCACCACACCTCTTCATATAATTACAACATAATCACAAACATATAGGCCCGACAATAAACAATAAAAATGGAGGCTAATAGGCCCCAATAATAATAGTCATATACACACATCACATGGTCCATGATTATTCATCCACATCATACATTACATGTACACACATCATCATGTAGGACTACTAGATACATTACAATTAATTAAACTATTTAATTAATTATTTTTTAAAATTTGAGATATGTTACAAATTTCTAGAATTATTAAGGGTGTTTTTATAATTCTAAAAAGAAGGACAAACCTTAGAATTTCCCAAATTTTAAGGGGCAGAATCATCCTTTTTAAGAAAAATTCTAATCCCTTTTCCCAATCTAGTGGGCCATTGTCGTCGCCCTTGTGCGGGCAGCAGCACTACGCACCACTGCTAGTTGCCCTTGCCCTAGTGGGCGGGCGAGCATCGCCCCTACATGGGCCTGCTTGCAAGGCCATGCCCGCAAGCGGTCGCCCCTACAAGGAGCTTGGTCATGGGCGGCCGCTCTTGCAGGTGGCCTGGCTGAGAGCCGTCGCCCCTGTAAGAAGCTAGCTCGCATGTGACCGCCCCTCGTCCATAGGCAACTTGTATGTGGAAGTTGCGTATACGGCAAATCGCTGTAAGAACACGTAAAATAGTTTTACGTGATTCAATCTCATCACATGTAGTTTAAAAGTCAATCTTTTACACGAGCAACCTGGCAATACCACCATTAGGAAACCTAGCAGGAGCATCACATGCGTAGTGGAAGAAAAAAAAACAAGTCTATCATATATATTAAGTCATTATGCAAAGATTGGTAAGTGAAAAACCCGCAAAATCAAAAATTATGATGTATGAGAGATTGATTACCTAGGAAGATCGTATATCCCTGAAATTCTAGATCCATATAAAGAGAATGAAGAAGGTCAAATATCCTCCTCTCTAGCGATATCCACACAATGGATCATTGCAGCGATGCTCCTCCAATCGCAGCCCAAAACTCACAACTCTTATATACTTTCTCGCAGCACTCGTGGAAGAAAATCACCTATCTTCTTCACTGCCCTCTCACAGTAGAGAAGGGATGGTTAGTTGAGAATATGAGGGAGGAAGGATAATAGGAGGGCGCAACCACAAGTGCAGCCTATCACTATTGTGTCGTCCCTGCCTCCTATTTATAGAGAGCCACAAAAAACCCTAATGGTTCCTGCCTTCGTGGGTATTAGATCTCCATCCAATTACCCTCACTCCTAGGATTATTGGATTTCTATCCAATAATCTCAATTGGCCTCTAATTGGGCCTTATACAAGAGATCCATCAATGTTGGATATCATCCAATGAGAACAGAGGCTAATTAGATAACTCATATATAATCCTCTACTTGCTGAAACATCTACCATATGTGTGACCCTCTGGGCCCAATACCGAGCTGGCCGTGAGTGCCTCTTGTCAGAGCTCCTTTTGACTTAGTAAATTATTATATCATAATAATTCACTTAACTCATCAACTATGGATATACTAGGCCACTACCCCATAGTCCCAAGATGATATAAGGGATCTAATCTATTAGACCTATCTATCCTAAGTTACTATGTATATATAGTCCCTCATCTATCTAATATCTTAGAGACATATATTGTGGTACTGTTAAACATCATACGAAATTTGTTTGAGTCCTGCTCTAATTGGATTCTCCTTTAAAATTCCTTCTCTCTCAATCCAAATGAACCCAACTGAGGATTTTTCTGAGGGATAAAACATGGGATATTCCTCTCACGATATCGAGAGTGGATGATCTTCTATTGACATTCAATTTCCTTAATAAAGATGACTACTAATCCTGATAACCGGTTGTACTAGATTTGGAACTTTTTAGACCTGTAAGTCTAACGTCAAAGAAATGAGTACTCGAACAAGGCATCATTAGTGTCTCAAGTCTAAGGACTAGAAACACAATTGGGACTACAGAATCACTTTATGAAGTTAGGTATCATTAACCATATAATATTTCGTTAGCGGATCAATCAATGAACTTATTCTTTAATAAGCACCTTTAGTGTCCCCACATAAGTGGCTATGAGACTATCCACCTCTATCATATGAAGAGGTATACAATACACTTGTCTGTTCGGTTATCCCGATGTCCCTCTCGAGTAACCTATAATCGAGATTATTTAGGGTCTATATTTAAAGGTGAATCAGTCTCATTATTATAGTCTCATCATGATCTGATTCTCATTATACAAAACCAATGATATCATAATATATATGTAACAAATAATGTAATGTGAAAATATATCAATAATAATAATGTAAAAAGATTATGCAACATGTCACACGTGTCATCACTCATGTGGTTGGCTTGTAAGGCACCTATAACCAACAATGGATTCCTTGGATGAGGTCTAATTAGGAATAAATTGAGATTATTAGATAGAGACCCAATAATCCAAATGGTGAGGGTAATTGGATAGAGATTCAATACTCACCAAGGTAAGATCCATTAGGATTTAAAGATGTTCTCAATTAATAGGAGATAGAGGCAGCCAAGAAAGGGGATAGATTGCACCTTTGGCCACCCCTTCTATTCTCCTCAGCCCTCCTCTCCTCCTTGGGCGATAGATCTTATAAAGGGAGATCCCACAGCGATATGAGGAGCATCGTTGTCGCATCCACTATGTTAATATTGCTAGAGAGGAGGACATCTGACCTCCTTTGTCCTCTCCTTCAGATCTGATTTTTCAGGGATATACGATCTTCCTAAGTAAAACATCTAACACATGTACGTAGTTTTTTGATTTTGTGATTTTTCATGCACTAATCATTGCACGATGACATGATAAACATGGGAGACCTTTATATTTTATTTTTTTATTACGCATGTGATGCTTCTGATAAGGATTGCCAACACTTAGTTGATCCACCTAAGGGTATTGTATCCATTGATTACAAGTAGATTTTCAAGAAGAAGTTTGAGTAGATGAAAGGTAAAGTATTGACTATGACTAAACCTTCTCGCTTGTGGTTATGCTAAATCCATATAAATTCTATTGACTATTGTGACACACTATGATTATAAGATCTAGTATATGGATATACAAATAATGTTCCTTAGAGGTAACCTTGAGGAGGAGGTGTACGTGATACAACCTAAGGGATTTATGTCTAAGAAAAGTCCAGATAAAGTGTATAGATTGCTTAAGTCTATCTATAGACTAAAGCAAGCTTCCCAAAGTTAGAACATAAGATTTGATGAGGCGATCGTAACTTATAACTTCATTAAGTACAAATATGAGTCGTGTGTGTACAAGAAGGTAAGTAGGAGCGTCATCACTTTCTTGGTATTGTATATGGATGACATCCTAATCGTTTTAAATGATATAAGAATGCTCACTATAGTCAAGGCTTGGTTATCTAAACACTTCTCTATAAAGAACTTAGGGAAAACATCATACATTTTGGGAATTCGTATCTATAAATATATATCTAATATGATACTTAGTTTGTCCTAATCCAGGTACATAGATACCATTATCAAAAGGTTTGGCATAAAAAATTCCAAGAGATGTCTCAAACCAATAAGACATAGAATATCACTTTCTAAGAGTATGCCTCCAAATATTGAAGAAAGGATAAACATGGATAGACCTATATCTCTGAGATAAGATTTATCATGTATACTATGTTATGTACTAGACCTGATATAGTGTATGTTCTAAGTGTTATGAGCAGGTATTAGATGGATCTAGGTTTGGAACACTAGAATGTATTAAAGTGTATCCTTAAGCACTTAGAATGACTAATGAGTTTTTACTAGTATGTGGAGGACGTAGCCTCAAGGTTAAGGGCTACACAAACTTAAGTTTTCAGTCAAATATTGATGACAACAAGTCAAACTCAAAGTATATCTTCACCCTGAATGGATGAGCAATAAGCTTAAAGAGTTCCAAGAAAGACACTATTGCTAACTCGACCATCGAGACATAGTACATTGCTATAATAGAAGCAACAAAAGAAGCAGTCTAAATAAAGAAGTTCTTCAAAGATCTGAGAGTCGTACCAAGCAGCAAGGAGCTGATTCCCTTATATTGTCATAATAACGGTGTGATTACTCAAGCAAAAGAATCCAAGTCTCATCAGAAGTCTAAGTACATTATGAGGAAGTTTCATTTGATTAGAGAGATATTTGCTCATAATAATGTAGCAGCAAAAAGAGTTCATCTAAGGATAACATTATAGACCCACTGACAAAGCCGTTGTCTCAGATTATTTTTTAGCATCACTAGGGCTTGATGGGGATCAAGCACGTGAGTGATTAGTTTTAGGTCAAGTGGGAGATTGCTAGTTATATGTGTCTTGCAAGTCGATTATATGTGTGATGATAGTTGTGATCCATTGTATAATCTCTTTTGGTTAATATTAATAATGATATATTCTCACTCTATATTGCATGAGACTGCATATATTGTGATGTCCTTGAATCTGTGCAATAAAAATTAGATTATGATGAGATCATGGTAATGAGGCTAATTCTTTTTAAATATATATCATAAATATTCCTGATCATAGGTTACTCAAAAAGGACATCGAGATAACTGGACAGATCGATGTATTATACCCGTCCATATAATAGAGGCAATTGGTTTCATAGCTGTTTATGTCAAGACACTAGGGATATATTGCAGATGCTCATTAGAGAAGAAGTTCACTAAATGATCCTCATCGTTAGACAGTAATTCCGTAATTCCAGTTATGTATCTAGTTCTTGAACTTAAAATACCAATGATGCGTTGTTTGAGTACTTCATTCTTTGATACCAGACTTATAGGTTTGAATGTTTCAGTTCTAGTACTGATAGTCATTGGGAATAACAACCAACCTTATGAAGGCAATTGTGTATCAATAAAGGATCGTCTACTCTCGATATCATGAGAGAAATATCTCAGTTGTGTATCAACAAATCCCTAGCTAGGGTCAATCGGATTGAGAGAGGAGTTCTATAGGAGAATCCAATAAGAGTAAGACTCTGATAGATCATATTGAGATAAAAAAGTTCTCCGGGAGAATCCAATAAGAATGAGACTCGGATGGATTCCGTATGAGCCTGACATCACCATACCTAATATACGGTATCCATGATATTATATGGACGAGGGATTATATATACACGGTAACTGAGGGTAGATAAGTCCAATATATTATATCCCCCTTGTACTGTCTAAGGACTATAACGTAGTGACATAGTACGTCCATAGTTGATGAATTGAGTGAATTATTATGATGATAATTCACTAAATCAAAAAGAGTTTTCAATTAGAAGGGGCTCTAACAGGTACAACTCATGCCCAGCTCAGTATTAGGTCTAGAGGATCACACACTTAAGGTGGACGACGCGACGAATAAAGGATTGTATATGAGATATTCAATAAGCCTCCTTTATCCTTTTAATGGATCCATTAGGTGAGACCTAATAGAACATAGAGCTTAGAGTGATTATTGGAAGAGGATCCAATACCCATTAAGTCAGTGGTAATTAAATAAGGATCTAATACCCATTTAGTTATTACATGTGATCCATTAGGGTAACATAAAGGGGCTATATATAAATGAGAGTGGTTCTTTAAGAGTCGTGAGCTATATTCTTTGGAAGCTGTCGGCCTCTCATCTCCTTCTCCTGATCTCTCTCTCCCGTCCTCCTTTATGGAAGAGGAGAGCAAGAAGGACCACCCCCTTCCTTGCTTCTATTGTTGTCGTCCTACTATGTGGTGGAGCATCGTCATGAGGGGAGAGTCTACAGTGAGAAGAAGCATTACCACCGCTATCTATCGTGTAGAATTCCGCTGAAAAGGAGTTTATCAGAGTTCCTTCATCTGGTGGGTTAGGATATGTACGTCAGTGAATATACGAGTTTCCCTAGGTGAGAATATCTCACTTCTTGATGAGATTATAACTTTTTTACCCTCGATGATCCGATGCTATTTTGTTTGAAAAATATACTTTTGTTTGATGTTTTTGCTGTGTATGTGATGCCCATGATGTTTCCAACAAAGCTCTATATCAATCTCCGCTCAATTATTATAAAAAGCATCCAAAGCATACAATCTGCTGTCCAAACCATAAAAGGAATATCTAGCAGAAAGAGAGAATGAGAAGATCTAAAACTAATAGTGATACATAATTTGTTGAGAGCACTTAGGTGTGTCCAAGGATAACTTGCATTCTTATGTGTCTTTAATTTTACAAGCAACATGGGTTATTTTCTTTTAATTTATGCTTGCTTTTCAAAATTTTTATCCGATGGTATTGAGTGCACAGATTATCGACCTCCAACAATATATAGATCAAACGACAAGCTAAGTTTAGGCCTTCGGTTCTAGTCAACGCCGGCTAACACCGAGCCGCACAAATAAGCCACATGGCCCGTTCCAAGCACTGCATCGAGTCAATTGATGGTCCTGGTCAATAATGTGCAATGTCACTTTGAAGCGCCGAGGCCTACCGCAAACTCTAAGCTATCTGGTGCCGAGCTGTAGGTCTGGATCGGGTCGGAACCTAGGCCAAGCGGGACGTTGGGGAGGCCGCTGCTAGGCTTGGTTCGACCAAGTCCAATCAATGATCTGGCTCGTGTTAGACGCAAGCCTAGCTAATTCAATCTTGAATTAATTTCTTGTTTTTATTAATAGAAACTTTAAAAGAAATCCAAAATAGAAGTTTTAATCTTACGAAGTATAAGAATAAAGATTTAAGACATGTGAAATTTTACATATACATATTTAAATATTTAACAAGTTTCAAAGAAATGAAATCTCAAACCATTAATTGTATAATTTTTTTGAGTTAATTGTAGATTAGATAAAATACAATATGATCAGAATTGTAATCTGCAATGGAGTTTTAGAACCATTAATAAATAATAGATTTTATGTATTTCACTCTATATATTAAAATAATTAATGAAAAATCACAAAAAATATAATTAAATCTAAACTCTAGCTTCCAACTTTGAATGCTAAAATAAAATTATAAAATTATCATAATTATAAAATTTAAGAGAGTCAGAAACCTATTTAATGAACACGAAGGGGATAGGAAGAGGAAGAGACTCGAGTTAGTTGTATCATAAGAAACTCAGCACGAATAGCTTCTAGATAGACTAAACCGAATCGCAACCTCTCAGCGAATCAGAATACCGTGACGTGAAAAACTTAGGAAACCAACAAATTTACTCATGAGGACAGAGGGTTTTACATGAAAAAATAATTTTATTATTTATAATTTTATTTTAAAATTTTGAACCATCAAGACCTCTTTTAATTAAAACATAACTATTCTTAATTTATTATTTATTTTTAATAACTTCTTTCAACTCTTTTTATACATTATTTTTCTTCGTTCTTTCGTAGATGATCGGAGCTAGGGTTTGGATGTCGGAGCAATCTCAATGCAGTTAAGTTCGAAGAGTCGAAAGAAATATAATTAGGGTTCTGATATCAATGCTTATGACAATGATTTATTTAAAATAGTCTAATTATATATATTTTTAAGGGATGAGAAGAGTTGAGGGTTGCTGAGGATTGCCCATAACAACCGCCTTTATCATGAGTATTTAATATATTTATTTCAAGCGTCGGTTCGTACGGCCTCTCTCTAAAGGGCCTGCTTTTGGGGTTTTGGCTCACTCCCCAAAACCCCACCGCCCCCTCCCCTCGCTCCTTCCCTTTCGATAGGCTCCTTCTAGGGTTTTGTCTCACCCATCATCTCTCTCTCTCTTTCATCATGAATGTCTCTCGAGCCATCACTAGAGTGCTATCCTCCCATTGCCGCCGGTCCAACAAATGGCTATCGCTCCGCGACTCTCCGTTCGCTGCCGTCCAACTCGCCTCTCTCTCTGCTGACTACGTCGCGCCGGCGAAGCGCACCTATCGAAGAACCGCCAAACCTAACCCAGAGTCTGACCCTACGAGACCCGTCGCTATGTCCCCTACTTTCGCCTCATCGGAGGAGGAATCGTTAAAGCTGCGGCGCCCGAGCGAGATACCTTTCCAACCCAAGGTCGCCAACCAGGTTCATCTTATCGGCACCGTGGGCGTGCCGGTTCAGCTGCAGGTGTTGCCCAATGGCACATACGCTGCGGTGTCGGTTCTTGGCTGCGAGAAGTCCAAGGGGTTCCCTCAGTTTTGGTACGCTCTTTTATTTAACGGCAATGGAACAAAACGTCCGTTCAAATCATTCTTTTCTTATTTATTTAAAGAAGTACTTTTAGAAAAAAACTTCATGTTTAGTGATTTGAGGAGGTGAGGGGTTTACATTTGAGTAAAATTCGGCATGATTGAGTCTACGGTGAATGCTTGTGGTTGGAATATGCGTATTGTCGGTTTAGGTAGCTGTCACTTGATACTTATAAGTAATATCCTTCTGAGCAGAGAAAACTAAGGTGAAACGAATCATGCAGCTGCAGAAATCTATACTTTAGGAAATGTACAAGGGATCTAAAACAAGTAAATCAATGGATTGAAATGACACTAAGATAGTTTGAACTAGTGCTATCGAAGTACTTATGCGCTCATGCAAATGATTTTTTAATAAACAAAAGGTTAGCAAGATATAATATATCCTCAACTAAATAAAGGAAAGCATGATCGTGATTATACACAATAATGAGTAAATAAGTTTCTGATGATGTTTAGCACAATATACACATTTATATTTAATAAGAATGATTAAATATTTATCCAAGATAATAGAGAGAGAGTCAACTATCATTTGATGAAATTGTATAAGGAATCCACAGTGTATATTCAAGATAACCGATAAGCAAATATAAATAAGGAAGATAAGACGAGAAGATGGAAACTCAAATGATTTGTATTGATTCAGGCAAACAAGTTTACATCCACTGTTAGGCTTCTTAACTCCTTTAGGCTGGCTGTTTCATTATTTGCTCCTCTCTGTCAGTGAAGATCAAGTCAATTGCACTTGCTGTTATCCTTTACGGGATTAAAGGGCAATCCTTAACAAGTAACAACCCTCCTGGGATGGTCCTCCTTCTGAGTTGTGCGATCTTGACATGAGAGAGATCAACAACCTTTTTCTCGGGCTGAAGAGCCAAATCTTGCAACACCATGATGAAGCATATCTTGCTGAGCCAACCTTCACAACAAGATTAAACCAAAGCAAGAGGGAAAAAAACTAACATGTCGGTAAAACTTTTATTCTCACTAAAAATGAGTACCATATAGAAGAAGATGGTCAAGTGTAAAACTAAGAACTATCATACACAGCTCAAGAAGATATATTAAAAAATGCTTTAAAAAGACTTCAAATTTTTTCTCAAAATGACTAGTGCCAGATATATTTTATAGAGGGGAAGTAAGGTCTTTAGATGTCTGAAACATTACATCAAAAAATCCCAGCACAAAACTAATTGATAAACATTTTAAAGCATGTGGGCTTAACAATTATTTGGTGGCCCAGCTAGTGCCAATCAAGATTTCTGCCCGTGTGATGGGTTGCGGGATTCACTTTTGTCTCAGTGGCAAAGCCATTGCTAGTGGCCAGTGGTGCCTTTACTGGAGCACCATAAGCGACCTTGGCTCTTGACTCCCTCAGCAGGGTGACTGCCATAGGTCAGTGTTGTCTCCATTAGCATATGTAAATCTGCTAGACTTTTGAAGTGGAAGCACCTTTTAATTTGACAAAACCTTCACTAGAGTCCTTCCTCAGCTTTAGTTAAGGCTATTGGCACAGCTTTCATTGCTCCAATTAATTTGTTATCAAAGCATTAAATGCTTAACTATGTTTCGGTCATTTTTATTCCTTTCTATTAAGTTTAGTGAATTGGGGTTTGTCCACTTCTGTAACAGTCTATCATAAGATAATTGCATAAATACAAGTATGAACAAAAATGTGTTAAAAAATGGCAGTGAAAAAAAAGACTAATAGGTTCTTGTTTCCTGTTGATTTTTTGGACTATGCCTTTTGAGTTTTCAATGGTGCTTTGGCTTGTTCCAAAACATTAAATTCTTTTTAGTTTTTTATTTGCGATCTCTGTTTACCATATTGTTTTCTTTGACCTTGAGGTAGGTGTTAAAATTTATACCTTTTGTGTTTATCCTGATTTGTGTTTTCTGTTTTCTCAGGATCCCGGTAATTTTTCAAGGTGACTTGGCGCAGGTTGCTGGTAGTCACTTGAAGGAAAATGATGTGATCTATGTGACTGGACAATTAAGTGGAGACGCACCACCTCATGAAATTGAAGATTCCCGTATTAACATCCAGGTATAAGTTAGTCATATTTGTACTATTATATGTCTACATTTAATGTGTATGAATTTGTATGGGAATGTGTCAGTATAGGTGATGTTTCCATTGGAACAATAATGTTACCATTGGAACCATAATGTTACCATTGGACAATTAATCTATTGCAAAAAATAGTAAGCGGTGTAACATAAATAGAGTATTACTTGTTTGATGTATATTTTGTTTGTGATGTTGGCATAACAGTTTTTTAATTTCATTATCAGACATCTTTTGGTTGATATGGAGATGCTATCTAGGTTATTAGGTCTAATAAGGACAAAGAATCAACCAGCTAATAAGTGTAAAAACCTAACTTTGTAATGTGTTTAATTTCTCTATGAATATATATTCTCCTACCTGTAGAATATATCCAGGACAGTTATTAGCTGGTTGAAGTGGGAAAAGCTTAAATCAAATATCAGGAATTGGTTGAGTTTAATTGAAGGAATACTTTTGGAATCAGACTGTAGATAGTAAACATGTCAATATCTCTTATGAAATTAATTTGGCTGAAAAGGATGGGGACAATTGGGAAATTTTCAAGCCTTTCTCCTTTTTTGTAGAATTTAATTTGTAGGGATGCACAACATAGGTGACTTAACCTAGCTTTTGCTCGAGCCCAACCTGCATTATTTCATGGGTTGGCCATGACAGTGATTAAAAAAGTGCTAGGCACCAGGTGCTCGCCCGAGCGAAGCGAGGCGCCAAAATATTAAAAAATTTATAATATAATTAATAAATATAATTATTTAAATAAAAATGTCATATTTAATTAAGAAAATCTGAAGTATAAATTATAAAATCACAATGTCACATTAACAAAAATTTTAAAATTTAAAACAATAAACTTTTACATCAAAACCACTCATCATAATCATTATCATCGTCATTTTCATACAAATCATCTTCATTAAGTTCGTCCTCTTCCTCTTCATCAAAATATGTCTCATTCTCTGTGTTTTCAATAATAACAGGAGTTGAGCTTGATGCTGCTGCACTCAATTTTCTTTTTGTCATCTGCCTTGTATATATTTGTAATTCTCCAGCACCTGAGGCTCTAGCCACATCTCCCATGCCAATCTATCATCTTCAAATACAAGCTAGTCTTCTGTATCCTGTAAGTTGGCACCCATTTCTCCCACCAGTTACTCATTTGAATCATCAATATCTTGTAATGAGATTGGATCAATTCTATTTCATAATTCATGATGAGCTTTCAAAGCTTGATTATACTTTACGTAAACAAGATCATGTAATCGTTGATGTTCCAATCGATTTCTTCTCTTCGAGTGAATCTATCATGTAATATAATTTAAAAATATATTAATACATATAAATAAATAAATAAATAAATTGAAACAAAAGTATTTAATGATTCTTTCATGCTCAAAGACACTCCATTTCCGCTCACAACTTGAAGCGCTATATGTCAAACTGAGTATTTTTGATAGCAAATTGCTGTAAGCTAGGAGTGAAATTTCCAAAGAGATTCCACTATTTAGCTGTAAAAATTTATGTTATTATTAGCAATAACATAATAGTATACCAATTACCATAGATGAAATTATTTATATCAAATTGTTATTACCTGGGGATGTAGTTGTCCTAGATCGAACTGCCACTGGAATTCCAAAAAGACTTTCAACATTTTTATATAAAGATAATTCATGAATAACCTTATCTTGCGCTTCAACGCTTGAAACTAATCTTATAATGCACTGATATAACCCATCTAGAACTTCTGCATCAAATCCAATAGATGTAATTTTATAAAAAAATTCTGGATTCAAATAATATCCTGCTACATGTAAAGGATGATGAAGCTAACAATTCTATCTTTCATCAATGGTTATAAAAATTTTCTCATATTTTTTCATTTTCATTAAAAGACTTTTTAATCGTCTCCTTTGTTCTATCCATAACCTCATAAATATATCCCATTGCAGGCTTATTTTCATTATCCACTAATCGAAGGACACGAACAAGAGGGCTCATTTTCTTTAATATGTAAACCATATGATTCCAAAAGGATGACATTAAGATTATATCAGTGACTCTTTTACCTTTTACTTCTTTTGCCCATTTATTTATCACCCATTTCTGAGAAGTAAACATGTTTATCAGATTATGTTTTTGATGATGCACGCTTTGTAACGTCAAAAATGATGTAGCAAATCGGGTAACATCATATCTCACCAAGTCTTTGTTGTCTGTAAATTCTCTCATCTTGTTTAAAGCTCCAATATGATTATAAAGAAAATCAGCAATAAAAATTGCCCTTTCTAATGTTTTCTTAATGTCCTGGATCCTTCCAATATCCTCCAACATTAAATCGATACAGTGTGCCGCACATGGAGTCCAATATAAGTGCTGTTTTTTTGATTCAAGTAATTTACCTGAAATAAACGATAAAAAATTTATAAGATTTAATTAAAGATAAAAATAAATAAAATATTTAAAAAATGGATATTACAAGCTAATACATAGTTGCTTTCGTTGTCGGTTATGACTTGGACGATATTTTTTTCTCCAATTTCTTCTACGAACTTGTCAAGCAAATTATATATCTTATCTTCAAATTTCATAAAAGACGAAACATCTATTGACTTCACAAATATGGTCCCTAAAGAACAATTAGCCATAAAATTAATTATACTTCTACGTCTTTTGTCGGTCCAAACATCTGATATAATAGTGCAACCATGTGTTGCCCATGATTCTTTATAACCCTTTAATAAATCATTTGTATACTCCAATTCTTTTTTCAATAATGGAGCTCGCATCTCATAAGAACTTGGAGGTTTTAATCCTGTATCATATCTTCCAAAAGCTTTAATTATATCCTTAAAACTGTCTAGACGAGTGGTACTAAGTGGAAGATCAACCTGATAGAAGAAGCGACCAATGTATTGAATTGTTCTTCCTCTTATTTCTTTATCGTAAGCATCACTTATATTTGTTTGTCTTAATTTTCAACCTCTTACTTGCCCTTGTTGCTTTTGTGATCTTTGAAACTTATATAGATCCATCGGTCCCTTTTTACGTTTCTTAGTAATAGTGCTCATAACTTCTTTTCCTATTATGTCGTATATATTTTTTTCACTTGAGTTGACGTTTATGGAATAATTTTCTTCATCATCCCTGATATGTTCAATATTATCCTCTGATAAATTTTCATAAGATTCATTCTTTTGTATTTTTTTTTCATTCATGTAAGCCAGCAACTCTTCTTTTACATCAGGTGGACACTTCTTACAAGCTGCTGTATTTTTGAAATTTTCTACTAGATATTGTTTCGCATGAAAAATTCCACCTCTAGTAGTCTTATCACAGAATATGCACGTAACTGCATTAGGATCTTTGGGATCCTTTAGATAGTTGTACTTCCATGTTGGATCCTTTTTTGATGTCACTAGAGAATTTATTGAGTTGCTCTGTGCACTTGTCATTTATCTTAGAATCCTAACAATAATTTCAAATAAATAAGGATTAATATTATTAAAATTTAAAATCGATAGGATATATTATTAATTTAATAAATAAAAAATATTGTTATTAGTATACTATTTAATACTTAATAGTATACTGTTAATAATAAATTAATAATATACTATTAAATATTAATATATTGTTAACAGTATACTGTTAACAGTCCATTAACAATATACTGCTCGTTAATAAGTATACTATTAATATTTAATATACATTATACAGTATACTATTAATATATTGTTAAGTGTTAACAACATATTAACAGTATACTGTTTACTATTAACTATACTGTAATATGGACAATATACTGTATATGTAATAAATATTAACAAATATACTACTATATTGTTAATATTTAATATACATTATACTGTTAATAGTATTTTAACAGTATACTGTTAACAGTTCATTAACAGTATACTGCTAATTTTTAATATACATTATACAGTATACTGTTAATATATTGTTAAGTGTTAACAGTATATTAACAGTACACTTTTATACTGTTAATAGTATAAGATACTGTTAATAATTAGTTATAATAATTAGTCAACTTAACAGTATCCTGTTAAGTGTTAATATCACTGTTAACAGTAGAATCGAGATGGCGAGCTGACCTGACCGCGAGAGGAGCAGCAACGACATCGATGGCGGCAAGCAGCAGCAGTGACGGCGGCGAGCTGCAACGAATGACGGAGAAGAGAAACGACAGCAGAGATGGTGTCGACGACGTAATCCAAGTGACTGAAGCAGGCTCTCGAGCACTCGGGCGAGAGCAGTGACGGCGACGAAGACAACGGCTGTGGCAGCAAATACGACAACAGCGAGATGCTAATCCCGATTCGAGATTAGGATTAGGGTTGAGTAACGGGAAATATATAGCTGCGTTAGTTGGTTCGATTGAACCAACTAACGCGACCGACCGAACCAGAGCTAAAAGCCTGGTTCAGTCGACTGGATTAAACTAGGCGCTCGCCTGAATCGCCCGTCGCCTGGGTGTTGATTGAGGCGCTCGGGCCTCGCCTCGCCTCGCCCAGGCGCTTAGGCGAGCGCCCGAGCGCCTATTTAAAATGCTGGGCCATGAGCTCCAGTCAGCAAAATAGTAGCCCGACAAACTTAGGTTGGTCTACTACGATGCAACCAGAGTCTGCTCAATTCACTCCCAGTCAAGTTAGGAAAGAAGCGGATAGATTGAGTCCCCTTACCTAGTCCTAGTGGTGTTAGGCTTATATTTTCTATTTTTTTATTATTTTCAGATGCAGAATTCTACGAAGTCCAATTTATCTGTTTAATGTTTAAAAGCCCTCATATGGTTATATATATTAGGCAATTTGTTTCGCTGGGAATCATATGCAGAAAGTTGGGGTATCTGTTGGGTTTTGGGATGGTGTAGTAATCACATAGATTGGGAAGTTCTGCGTAAGACATCCCATTTATCAATATATGTGAGAGGATGCAAGCCAAAGGTCTTGTGTTTGAAAGTGATATCTTTTTATGCAATAAAGTTATTTATATTGGTATATTACTTCTCTAATTGATAGACCGAAGAAGTTCTGCTTAAGACATCTCATTTATCAATATATGTAAGAGGATGCAAGCCAAAGGTCTTATGTTTGAATGTGATATTCTTTTTATGCAATAAAGTTATTTAGATTGGTAGATTACTTCTCTAATTGATACACCGAAGCACCCTTCTTGCCCCTTTGGATTAAAAAGTACTAAAAATGAAGGTCATCTTCTATTACTAACTTTTGTTGGGAGGTCTGGCATTCCAAGCAACTAGTATCCAGTTCAGCATCAAATTATTATATATATATATATATATATATATATATATATATATATATCAGGACTATTTTTTTCTTCCAAAATTTCCTTCATGCATCACTAGTTATGTAGTTCCTCTTTGAAGTTTCTTTGTGTGCTGATCTTTGCTCTCAAAATTTCTTTGATGAATTTGTTCTATGCATAGAACTATTAGTGCGACTTGATGATCCAACTATTGTCATCATGTCGAGGTGGTGGCATGATCTTGTATTTGCCTAATCCCATTATCATTGTAGAGCATCATCTCCTCTGTCAGCATTACTGTTTTCTGTCAAGTCACCCCTTACCCATTGCTGCCTCACCACCAATTTGCATGGAGGCCTTCCTACATGATCTTGATTACTGCCTTTACATGAACACAAGTTGGTTGAGTATATGCCCAACTATGTTGCATGGAGTAGCCACATGAACCGGCAAAGATTGATATGGCTGGTGAGTTTGTAATTTGCTCTGTGTACTCAAGGGTTGTTCCATTGAGTTTCCAAGTATGCCATATAATTTTTCTTCTTATTAGTGACTGGTATGCATAATTACATCCTCAAATTTTGATGCTTGAACTTATTCTTTATCTTTTATTTTAATTCAGTAGTTTGAAAGGATTTGTTTCTTTGCAAATGAAATATGTATGATGAGTAGATTTTAAACCCTAAGCAAGTTAAACAAACCACTATCAGACTAATGTTTTAGCTAGGAACTTTATAGCAAGGTTTGCCTTATCGAGCGGTACGTAACGGTCCGTCGGTTGACCGATACGTTGATTCCCGTCGGCGGTCGATTGAGGGAGAAATAAGAAAAAGGAGAAGAGGGAGAAGAAGAAGGAGAAGAACAGGAGTAAAATACCTCGTGCACTGCTCTTCACTGATTCCCTCGTGCGGTCTGTCACCCATGGCTCGCTCGTGCGATTCGACACCCGTAGGCAATTCATTCTACCCACGAGGGGAGGCATTTCGATTCATCGCCTTCGGGCGATTCCTTCTCCCCACGTAGGGAGACGTTCCATCTCCTAGCGCGGGAAGAATGATCGAGGCGATGTTCCATCTTTTTTATTTTTTTAATATATATTATATTGTATCAATATTATGTTATAAAAAAATATTATATTATATTATAATGTACCGAGTGGTATGCACTGTGCATACCGCTCGGTATCGGGTATTGTACCATACTGAGATAAACTCGATATGCTGGTACATACCAATACAGCGAACCTTGCTTTATAGGATGAGATAAATGAACTTTATTGTCTATTTTGATATTTGCCGTGATTGTTCCTATCTTTTTTTTTTCACATGAACTGCCACCATTTAGATTGTACCCCAAGACTCCATTTGTTTCTTTTATGCCCATTCCTCACCTATTTGAGCCAAAATGTACTTGAGCCATGCCATCTTGATGAGGTCTATTATTGTTTGTTGCATGTCTTGCAAAAGTCGTGGCCACAAATTATCTGTACCGTAGCTTAGATATCCAAGTTTGTGTTGGTTTGGGCTAGGAGGTGCGGGTTGAAGGTTGGGTTTTGTGCTAGTTAGGCTGGCAACCATGGGTTTAGGATGTGGTAAAAACAAGGTCTCCGATCTTATGAACTTAAGGAACATTTTAATATATTTTAAACATAAAGAATAAATACTTCTGTGGGTGATAGACAGGTTCGATATGATGGACTGTCATCATCTTAACTCTACATAAAGATATGATCTTAGGATGGATTCAATGTATGCCTTTGATAGAGGTACCATTTGTTTACTATATTATAAAACATAATCTCCTAGTTCTTCAACAATTGCAAAAATTTTAGCTTCCTATCTTCATTGAAGAGCCAATATTGGATAAAAGTTTTTTGTGTGGATTTACCTTTATGTTTCCTTCACTCAATTATTTGAGATCTTATTGAATAAAAGTAATGATCTCTTTTTGTCTCAATAAATTATTGAGGCTAATGATTTCATTAGTCTGAAAAATTCAATAATCTTAATCATTTTGGAAAGCAATTAATTACTTGCCATTTTTTTACCATCTTATCTATGAAATTTTTATGGTGTTTATTCCATCTATGATGGCAACATTTTGCTTATTAAATGCTATGATGATGACTGCTGATGGGAGGAAATATCTTGATTTTCAATGTGATTAAAATACCTCTGCCTGTATAAAGTTGCATGACATATAATCCCAAAGGTCTAATTGCATGGATAACATAAATCCATTCCTACTTCATTTAAAAGAAATTTTTTATTTTCTCAAACTAGCTTTGACCATGATTTGGCTCAAACCGGAACCGAACTAGGTTAGAACTGGGTTGGAACCAGAACCAAATCTGCCTGTTGGTTCGTTGGTTCGAAACTGAACCGGGACCGAACCTATGTAGTTTGGTTACGGTTCCTAGTTTTTGGAACCAAAGGCGGTAGTTCTTGAACCGAAATTGGTGGTTCCAGTTCCAATTCAAACTGATGGTTCATAATAAAAAATGTATGATTTTTTCTGATTTTAAATTATAATAATTTTTTATTTTAAATTATTTTTCATCAAAAAATAATAAAGGAGGTTCAAATCGGAACTGGCCCCTATATGGTTTGGTTTCGGTTCCCCAAATTTAGAAACCAGATCTGCAGTTCCAGAACCGAGGTCAAGTCTATATCAAACCTTATATATATATATATATATATATATATATATATATATATATGTATATATATATGTATATATATGAGCTTATATTTGATATTGTCACCTTATCAATCCAAACAAGCAAATGCAACAATTTTACTCCCTCCTTAAAACTATTTTTTTCACGTGTCATGTTGACTGGACTAGTTGAGATGATGTTGTCGTTTGCACATTTCATACTTTATGTTGTTTCTGTAGTTATGCATAACAACTCTTGCACTGCTTATTAACTTAGTTACTCCTGTTTTTCATACTGAGTGCTTATTGTAGTGGGTATTTATTCTTTTTATAGTGGTTTATAGCCTTTTGTTTAGTGTGATACTGATCCTTGACCAACGCCTTTTACCAGGGTTATTACCTGCCTGTAATTTGGTAGAAGACCTTTTGGACAGATATTATTCCATACGACTCATAAACTTTTACATAAATTATAAATCCCCTCACCATCAAAGAAAAGTAATTAAACGTATATGGCCCTCAACCAAGATGGGAATCATCCAGTAACCCTTAGACCTGTGACATGCAATGCAACATGCAAACTACTATAGGTCTGATTTCCTGCATAAACAACAGACATCTAAGAGAATTCATAAACTTATGGCTCTCAACCAACTCTATTTTGCCAAAATATTATGTAGATTCTTTAGATGTGATGATAAATACATTTAGGAAAAATGAGAACTTTGGCTTCCAACACAAATAACATACATCTTATCCCAACCCTCAGTTAAAATTCTAAAAAAAATTGAGGGTGTTTTCTTCCAAAAGTAATTATGTTTCTGTTGTTGGTAAAACTAAAAATGTGTCATTGCAGAAAATGAAAGGAAGCATGTAGAGATAAATGAATTAAGAAATTGAACAAATAAAGGGATAAAAAATTGAACAAGTAGAGGGACGGAAGAACTAATTATCTTGTAACAATGGGCTACTGGTTTCAGATTAAAGTCACTTTGAAAAGTTCTTTTCCTTTGCATTGTTTCCACTATATGTGAAATCAAATTCAATATCTTTTTCAGTTTCTCGTTGAAAATTAGGTAAGAATATAATGGTAGCAGGACTCTTGGACTGTGTTTCTTTCTGGAATTAAATGAGCGAAGGGTCAACATAGTTGACCCAAGCTGTTGGAAATAAAAGGCTGTTGTTTGACTAACTTTGTTTTGCACTTGAAGTCATATCTAGTACGTTTTGTACCTCTGTCATCTCCACTTGTTGCTCATATATTTTTCTAACAAGGATTCAGATAAGTCTGCAAGGTAACTAAAAGTTGTGTCATGAATGCCATAGGTGCTAGCTCATAGCTTAAATTTTGTCCAAAGCAAGTATTCAGATAAGGCTGATGACAACATAAATGAGAAAGATGAACCTTCTTTGGATTTGGGTAATTTTTTCATTTAATGCACAATTTATAGCTTTTGATAAATTTTGCTTTAATTGGATGTATTCATGTATCAGTTTCTGCCTTTTATGTTTTTTTGTTGTTCTTCATGAATAATTTTTTGTTGCTATTATAAGATTGGGAGAATACCTGTGTTGTGGATCAATGCTTCTACATTTCCAGTATGTGATTTCAAATTCATGCTAGGAATACCTTTTTTATAAGTTTGTAAGAAGATAAATTTTATTTCAAACTTAGCTTTGTTAGGTTTTCCTTTACACTTCTTATTTGTCTTGCTTCCTGTTATTATGCTTGCGATCAACAATAAATATGATGCCTTTTTTAGATGATTAGCACATGACTAGAACTGATACATCATTGCTCTGGTATGATAGTGCATGGTTTTCCTTCCTTCGGTAGGTCTTGCCAGTTATTGATTTACATGGCAAGGTTAGCAAGTATGCTAAGGCCCCTTTGGCTTGATTATGCTGGTCATGTGACCATATACATGGGCAGCATGCATGTTACTGTTTGGAAGTGTGAAAGACTTTTAATCATTGGAAGTTTCTTTTTTGCATTTCATGTGTGCTCCCATTTTCTATCTGATGCATGGAATAATTGATGAAATCCAAGTGATTCTTTGCCTTGATTATGAATTTTTCTTGTTTTTGTCTCAATTTTATTGTTTGGAGCTAATTTCTTTTGATGTTGGACATCTTGATCTTGTATACTGTCACTGTTAATCAGTGATTTAAAAATCTTGAGGCGCTAAAAGGAACCAGGGTCTCAAAACACCTGAAATATATTGTAGAATGTAAAAAATATAATATAATTAATAAATATATAGAATAAAAAAAATAATACTTTAAATAATTAATAAATATATAAAAGTATCAGTATACTGTTATACTGCTGCAGTAGGTGTGCTGCAGCAGTAATTGTATAGTAGAATGTTGCAACAGTAGCTCTGCAGCATACTGTTGCAGGTGTGCTGTAATGTACTGCTGCAGCAGTAGCTGCAGTAGATGTGCCGCAGTGGTCTTAGCTGTAGTACGTGTGCAGACTGCTGCAGCTACTACTGCTGCAGTAGGTGTGCTGCAGCGGTCTGCACACCTACAGTAGCTGCAGTACGTGTGTAGACTACTGCAGCTACTACTGCTGCAGCAGTAGCTCTGCAGTATACTGCTGCAGCTTGGCTCTCTATAGGGATAAAGAGAGAGAGAGATGAGAGTCCGGGGGAGGGAGAGAGAGGGGGGAGGAAGAGGGACCATGGCTCCAAGTTTTTCTTCTGCAGTGCTGCTCCTCATCTTACCACCTGTCTCACCGCTCTCGGACGAAGGTTCATTTCTCCCCTCGTTTTCCTTTTGCAGCAGTCATTTCTCCCCTTGTTTTCCTTTTGCAGCAGTGTTACTCCAGTTCCTTCTTGCCTGAACTCGGCGTTTCATGACAGCGATAACGATGTTATCGTTTGGTATAACCCGGGCGCTCGCCCGAAGCGCTCGGCGCCTGGGATCGGGCGAGCGCCTAGGCGCTCGGGCCTAGGAGATCAAGTGAGGCGCTCGGGCCTCGCCTCGTCTGAGCGCTTAGGCGAGCGCCCGAGCGCCTATTTAAATCACTGCTGTTAATTATAGAAGTTTAGACATTGACTTCTCTTTTTGTATTTTTGGTTCATTCTGTAAGAACATTGTTGTAGATTTCTTTACTCAATACTTGATGCATGATGGACAGCAGTCTAGTTTAGGCAAGGCCACCAAACTGAATCCTATTGGTCTTATATTGAGTAGACCGTAGAGTTTAGGTTTATATTAGAGTTTTTACTACTTTCTTGGAATTTTGTTCAGATTTTCTCATTTATTTTTCTTTATTCTGTCCTAACGTTTTAGGATTCTATTATTGGGTGATATCATTGTTGGAGAATCATAATTTTTTGTCAACTGTAATTAAAAAAAGTGTTTAATAATATTTGGATGGTCCTAGAGGAGTCTTTTGCTATGGTTTTGAGGAATTATGATATATACATAAAAGGAAAATATTTTCTTTCACAATCGATTATATAGCCATATGGGCCTGGTTACCATAACTTCTATCTGACACACAGACTTAAAAAGCAGGTAACTAGCTGGGTCGCTTATTCATAATTTCATAATTCATGTACCATGGATGCAGCTTGCGGCAGATATGCGTTTTGTGTACAAATTCCTAGTGAATCATTGCAATTTATTTGGGTGTAAGATGAGGTAATCAATGAAATATGAGTAACTTCTGAGGCTAATTGTGGCAATATGTCAATGTTTTTTCCTCTCTTCATCTCTTCCTCCCCAATCTCCTATTATGGCCCTATGCTGCATAAGATCTAGAGTTTTATTTGGAGCAATCCGGAAGAGTTTTTGCTAGTTTTGTGGAATTATGACATTTCATGGAAAAGGAAAGTTTTCTATAAAGTCCTCCTAGTTTACTTGGGGTTTTTAAGTTCTGCAGGAGTCTTGTTACAAGTATTATTTGCTGTATTATCATTGAATATTATATCTTTTGGGATTCGTTACATAATTTATCATTGTTTTCCGCTTCTCTTCTCTTCAGCTCCCCCTCGTACTTGAGAGAGAGATTAGAAAGAGGAATACAGAGAAGGGAGAATAGATTAGCAATGAGTCACAATTTGAATTTTAACACATTTGGACATCCATTCTCATTCCCTGCTTGCATACAGGATGCTTTTAACTTGGAGTAAATTGCTGAAAAGAATGGCATTGAGTTGAAGGCATTTATGTGACAATGGGCTCTGCATGCTAGTTTTGAACATGTTAATTTATCAACAAGTGCTCAAGATCAAGAAAAAGAACCTATTAAACTATTAAAGTACACCAAATGATGATGAGTGTGATGTTGGGCAACCAAAAGGAGGATAGATTTTAGTAGGTTGACACTTTTGTTTGAGTTGTATCCATTATTTTTTTGATAGGTATATGGATGGTAAGTGACTAGTGGTTGAAAGGAGGCCAATTGCATCCTTTACAGGATAGAACAAGATTTATCAAGGAAAGACTTTTGGAGAAGAGTTTGAATGAGCCAAAACTCTTATGGCTGCGTTTGGGAACACATTTGCATTTTTAATGTTCAGTTGGATAAAGAGCTTGAATGAATGTGTAGTTGCGGAATGCTTCAGAGTGTTTGATAAGCAACATATAAAAATTATATTTTAAATGTGAATTGATGTAGGTTTTGTTTGGAAGAATTGTATTTCAAAAGTCAATTGATTTTTTAATTATAAATTGACCCTTCTAATATTTTCATTATTTATTCAAAGGTGAATACACATTTTTTATTTAAATTAAAAATTAATTAAATAAATAAAAATTTATAAAAATTTGTATGGCTCAAATATATATAAATAAAAATATAATCGTATAAATAAATATAAATAAATAAAATTTGACTTATGGAAAATATAAATCATATTGATTTCTCATTAAATTATTTTGGTAATCTTGTAATTTTTGATAAAGTCATAGGATATTTTCAAAATTTTAAAAAATACATTAGCACAGTGCAAATGCTGAATTGTTGATGCGACCTTGAGGTAGCATCAACATTTGAGCATTTCTAATATAGCATCCACGTTAGATGTGATTTGAAAAGAACTTACTAAACAACAATTCACATTTAAAATGTTTATTGGGCTCTCAATGCACATTTCAAATGTGTTCCCAAACGCATCATATATGAACTAAATGTATCTATATTTTGTCTTTGTTTCTTCCCTTTGAAGAGTATTGTGAGTGAATCACTAACAAGCCCTTTTTATTAAATAAAAGATATCTTTGCAAAAAAATAAAAATATTGATGTTTTATAAATGAAAACAATTTTCTTGGCCAATCGGTGTTAGTGTAGAAGGTCTTATGAGTGAAGAGGTTGTTTTCACATCTTGAACTCCAGTCATCATGCTGCAAAGCATCAATTTATTACGTTAAAATTGCCAAGGCTTGCCTCGTAAATAATAAATTATCCAAAATGTTTTCAAGAGAGAAAAATCTTATCTACTGTCTAAATAGAAGATGCTTTTGAGTAGTTCTTATGAAGAAAGGAGATTCTTCTGTATAGCTTCTGTGTAAATCTCATGACTAACTACAAAAATGAGATCAACAACTCTACAACTCAAGTTTGTGATATGGGTTCAATTAACAAGTTATTATGTTGAAAACACTAGTGCCTCTTTAACTGTAGATGGGTCCTCTTTAACTTCAAATGTTTGTGATATCCTCCTAATAAGCTCCATTCAGACATCTGGTTAGTTTGTGTAGCACAAGTCATTAATGTTTTATTAGAAACATTTTTGTACAAGCATTTTGATAGGACTCCAGTAGGATTGAGTCCTGATCTCCCTATAAGTAGTCAATAAAAACCCTGTGGGATTGTAATAAAACCCCACCTAGCCACTTCTATCCTATAAAGAAGTGTGGCTAGGGTTTAGACTGGGGCCTTAGGGCATAGTGGCCGCTGCCCCCCTTACTGGGCTAGTCGGCCAGGGTTTTCATGGTTTCCATCAGTTAGAGTCGGCTATAGAACCAACTTGACCGCCGCCTATCCCTACTAATGCAGGTCGGCTACAGGAGGGGCAAAGGGGTAATTTTACTTAGGCAAGCACCCCCATGGGCTAGGGTTTAGAACCCTATATAATCTTGTCGCCGCCCCTTTTTTTTTATCAAGCAAGAATCATCTTTTATTCAGTCTTGTGCCGAGTTCTAGGAGGGAGGAACCCCTATAGCGTTCCAAGTGTTGATCCCCCTCAAAGATCAAAATCTATAGAGCTCCTTTTGGGTTCTATCATTTGGTATCAGAGTTGTGTTCCTGCTGCCCCTGCTGCCATCTCTATCGCCCCCACCCTTCCAAGCAATTCCCACAATTGCTGCAACACGCGCTTGCATCTTCCACCCCAAGTCGCAGATCAAATCAATCTGTTGTTGCCCCCTGCGCTTGAAATTGGAGATCTGGTATATTTTCATCACCCACGCCTATTTGCTACTGCTATTCCTTTGCCTTACACATTGGAGAAGTTTTTTCGTATTTTCTTTGCTGCAAAATTCTATCGTCGCAAACGTTATATCGTTGCGAAGGGGAAACATTGTAGAAAAATTTCAGCCAGTTGTTGTTTCTCGAAATCGAACTATTGCTCATCCTTTTTGGCTGAAACTTTTACACAAATTCAAAGATCATCTTAGCTTTCATCTCTGGAAAAAATTCTTTCTGAAATCGGACTTATAGTGCTGCAATTCCTCGTCTCATATTGCTGGAATTTTACGACGAAGAATCTGCCTTCCGTCTTTTCATCACTTCCTATAGTTACGCAGTTGAAATTTTGTTGAACTTGTTTGCTGATATTACCCATATTTGAACCGAGGATTTGTGACAAATTTTTGCATATTTTACTCGGGTTTTCCTTCGGAATTTACGTCGAGAATTCAGTGTTTCTCCGACGCAAATTCTATTCAGCAAGACAACACGTACACAACCCTTCCTTCGTTGAATTCCATCAGATTTGAATTCTGTCTTTTGCGGGTTTTTGGACTCTCTTTCTCTCATCCTCAAACCCTACCATCCTCACCAAGAACCCTTCCAAACCGCACTGTAAATCGATTCTAAACAACCTCCTAAATCAGCCCTAACCGCAGCCTACTTCCATCTACTTGATCCACCCATCCAATCGACCACCTCTTCTCCAAAAATTCTCATGCCACTAACTCGACAACAGAAAAAAGACCTCTACATTACAGTTCTTGAGGCCTATACCATGGCATCAGAGGAGGCCATCAATACCAAGTTCGAAGCCTTTGAAAGCCGCATGGCGGAAAAGATCTGATCCCTTTTCGCCAAATTCAGCATGGGCCGACCATGGAGCTCGAGAAAATCACAGCAAGGAGAAACTTCAGATTGGCGAGATGATCCTCAAGAGTATGCTCACATCATCCCTGATCCAAACAATCCAAACACGAAGGTTGACTTCCCTAGATGGGAAGGAGACCTGATCGGATGGATCTCGCGCGCGGAGCATTATTTTCGGTTCTACCGAATCGCCGACGCTATATGGGTGGAGATTGCTGCCATCCACCTCGAGGAAGATGCTATTCAGTGGTTCAATTGGTTTGAGCACACCCATGGAGGTCTCTCTTGGCAGTGATTCAAGGAAGGACTACTAAATCGCTTCGGACCAATCGATTTTGACAACATCGACGGAAAATTGGCGAAGATTCGATAAACCTCTACAATACAAGAATACCAAACAAGGTTTGAACGTTTATCTAATCAAATTGTGAATTGGTTTGAAAAATAACTTTTAGGGACTTTTATTGAGGGCCTAAAGTCGGAGATTCGAGAAGTAAAGGCGCGATAATCGTACACTCTTATGACGGTGATTTCCTTCACAAGAATCCAAGAAAAACGATTGAACCACGAAGTACGAAGGACAAGGGTTGCCCCTCGACCAGCCATGCCGAATCCTTCAGCCCCCTCTATTGCCATCCGAGCCCTCGCATAAAAAAAATTTACAAGAGATGAGCTTCGTGAACGATCGGCCAAGGGGTTGTGTTGGCATTGTGATGAACCGTGGAGTCGAGAACATCGCTGCAAGAAGGGGTGACTCCTTGTCATCGAACCAATAAAGGATGATGACACCGTACTATCTGAAGAAGACCTCGAACTCGAAGATGAAGTGATAGGACTCTAGCAGGGTTGAGTCATAATCACCCTAGAAGTAATCAATAAAATCCTGTGAGATTGTAATAAAACCCCACCTAGCCACTTCTATCATATAAAGAAGTGTGGCTAGGGTTTAGATTAGGGCCTTAGGACTTAGTGGCCGCCGCCCCCTTTATTGGGCTAGTCGGCCAGGTTTTCCCCTTCCTTAGGTCGGCTATAGAGCCAACCTAATCGCCCCCTATTCCTACTAAGGCAGACCGGCGATAGAAGGGGCAAAGGGGTAATTTACTTAGGCAAACATCCCTATGGCTAGGGTTTAGAACCCTAAATAATGATGTAGCCGCCTTCTCTTTTTTATCAAGCAAATATCATCTTTTATTCAGCCTTGTGCCGAGTCTAGGACGGAGGAACCCCTACAGCGTTCCAATGGTTGATCCCACTCAGAGATCAAAATCTATAAGGCTCCTTCTGCGGTTCTATCATCTGGTATCAAAGCCGCGTTCCTGCTGCCTTGTAGCCATCTCTGGCGCCTCCACCTTCCTAAGCAATTTCCACAATTGCCGCGACACGCGCCTCCACCTTCCAACCCAGCCACAGATCAAATCAGTCTGCCCCTTCCCCTGCCCCTGCCTCTTACGTTTGATCTAGAAATCTAGTATATTTTCATCACCCAAGCCTCTTCAATATTGCAAGATCCTTTACTTTACACGTTGAAGAATTTTTTCATGTTTTATCCGTTATAAATTTCGTCCGACGCAAACGTTATCGTTGTTGCAAAGGCGAAGCATTGTAGAAATTTTCAGCTGCCTATTTGCCTCTTGAAATCGGTTTATTTCTTCTCCTTTGTTGTCGAAATTTTTACACAATTCCCTAGATCAACTTAGCTTTCATCTGAGATTGATCCTTGGAAAAAATTCCTTCTTGAACCGGTTTTATTATGCCTTCTTTTGTCATCACGTAGTGCTGGAATTTTACGACTAAGGATCTGTCTTTCGTCTTTTACCCTATTTTCCTATCGTTATTTTGTCAAACTTTTTACTGATATTGATCACATCTAAACCGAGGATTTTTGTATATCCTCCTTGAGTTTTTCTTTGGAATTTATGTCGAGAATTCATCGTTTCTCCGACGTAAAATATGTTCGGCAGGACAACACATCGCAGCACCTTTCTTCATCGAATTCCGTCGGATTTGAGTGTTGTCTTTTGTGGGTTTTTGGACTCTTTTTCTCTCATCTACAAACCCTAACATCCCCACTAAAAACGCTTCCAAACCGCACCCTAAATCGATCCCAAACAGTCATCCAAATCAGCCCTAAACCGTAGCCTACTCCCATCTAAACCGATCCACCCATCCAACCGGCCATCCCCTCTCCAAAAATTCTTATGCCATTAATCTGCCAACAAAAGAAAGATCTCAATATTACAGATCTAGAGGCATACACCATGGCATCAGAGGAGGCCATCAACGCCAAGTTTGAAGCCTTTGAAAGCCGTATGGAGGAGAAGATGCGATCCCTTTTCGCTGAATTCAGCATAGGCCGATCACCTAGCCCGAAGAAATCACAGCAAGGAGAAACTTCAGATCGGCGAGACGATCCTCAAGAGCATGGTCACATCATCCCTGATCCAAACATTTCACGCATGAAGGTTGACTTCCTTAGATGTGAAGAAGGTGACCCGATTGGATGGATTGCGCGCGTGGAATGGTATTTTTGGTTCTACTGAATCGATGATGCTACAAGGGTGGAGATTGTTGCCATCCACCTCGAGGGAGACGCTACTCAGTGGTTTAATTGGTATAAGCACGCTTATGTAGGTCTCTCTTGGTAGCAATTCAAGGAAGGACTACTTACTCGCTTCGGACCAACCGATTTTGACAACATCGATGGAAAATTGGCGAAGATTCAGCAAACCTTGACAATACACGAATGCCAAACAAGGTTTGAACGTTTATCTAACCAAACTGTGGATTAGTCTGAAAAGCAACCTTTAGGGACTTTTATTGAGGGCCTAAAGTCGGCGATTCGAGAAGTAAAGGCGCAACAACTTCCTTCGTGAGAATCCAAGAAGAACGATTGAACCACGAAGTATGAAGGACAAGGGTGGCTCCCAAACCAACCATGCCGAAGCCTTCAGCCCCCTCTACTGCCATCCGAGCTCCCGCACCAAAAAAATTAACAAGAGACGAGCTTTGTGAACGATTGGCTAAGGGGTTGTGTTGGCACTGTGATGAACCGTGGAGCCGAGAATATCGCTGCAAAAAGGGCCGGCTTCTCGTGATTAAACCAGTATAGGATGAGGATAGCAAACCATCTGAAGAAAGCCTCGAACCCGAAGATGAAGATATAGAGGAAGAGGTTCAACCGGTCGACTACGCAGTGCACGCGTTGGCCTGCTACTCTAACTCGCAGACGATGAAAGTTGGAGGACTTCTTAAACAACAACCCCTCACCATTCTCATCGATACAGGCAGCACAATAACTTCCTCAACAACAAGGTCACTACACGTATGGCGCTTCAAATTGAAGGTTGCAACAAGTTGACGTAAAGGTCGTTGACGGTCGAATCTTCAATTGCGACCAACGGTGCCCACGGGTAAAATTGCTCCTACAGGACCAAGAAGTGGTAGTCGATTTCTTCCTTCCCATCGATGATTATGAAGACGTGCTTGGGATTGAATGGCTCACGACATTAGGTGACATCTCCTGGATTTTTTCTAAACTAATCATGAAGTTTATTGCAAAGGGAGACATGTCACATTACGAGGCAAGCGCGGGAGCCATATTTTCACTGTTTCGACGTAGCGAATTAAGAAGGTGCTACATAAAATAAATGGTGGATTTTTTATGCATATCCAACAACCATCCAAGGAGAGAACGTGCAAAATTCAGATCCTAAGCTTTCCTTCTTGCTGGACGAATTCGTGGATGTTTTCATGGTGCCACGAGGCCTTCCCCCTAACCGGCCGCATGACCACCGTATACCTATTTTAGTGGGCAAACCTCCAACAAGTTTGAGATTGTACCGTTATCCTCACTTGCAGAAGGACGAGATTGAGAACATCATCAAGGAGATGCTCGACATCGGAGTAATTCGACCAAGCTGCAACCCTTACTCTTCGTCGGTATTGCTAGTGCGCAAGAAGGATGGTATGTGGCGGATGTATGTTGATTATCGGGCTTTGAACGCCATCACAGTCAAAGACCAATATCCTATACCAGTCGCAAATGAGCTCTTGGATGAATTAAAAGGAGCCCAAGTCTTCACTAAATTCGATCTCCGTTCCGGTTATCATCAGATCCGGGTATGTGCTGAAGATGTTCCGAAAATTGCATTCCGCACATAACGGTCATTACGAGTTTTTGGTAATGCCTTTCGGACTTACGAATGCTCTTTCCACTTTTCAAAGCCTGATGAATGACATCTTCTGGAGTTTTCTACGCAATTTCGTTTGGTGTTTTTTTGATGATATTCTCATAGTCCTACGCTTGATATGTATTTTTAGCACTTACGAACCGTTCTAACGATTCTTCGGGAGAACACCCTTTATGCTGAACAGTCAAAGTGCAGCTTTTAACATCGTAAAGTGGAGTATTTAGGGCACATTATATTAGAGGATGGAGTGGCGGTAGACCTGACGAAGGTCGAAGCAATGCAAGGATGGCCGAGATCTACGTACATAAAATCGCTACGTGGCTTCCTTGGACTCACGGGCTACTACCGAAAATTCGAAAAAGATTATGGTAAGATCAGTGCCCCACTTATGTCCCTACTGAAGAAAGACTCATTCTTATGGTCGAATAAAGACTCCGCAGCCTTCGAACGACTCAAGGCAACCATGACGACGACATCGGTCCTAGCGCTTCTCGATTTCAGTCGCACCTTCGTAATTTAGGCCGACGCGTCCGGAGTTGGAATTGAGGCTGTTCTAATGCAAGATGGCCAACCCCTATCTTACACCAGCAAAGATTTGTCTCCCTCATATCTTAAAAATGTCCGTGTATGATAAGGAAATGCTTGCCATCGTACACGACGTCACGAATTGGAGACCCTACCTGATCGGTCGACGATTCCAGATTAAGACTAACCATCGAAGTCTTAAATATTTTTTGGAGCAGAAAATATCTTTCGTGGAGCAGCAACGATGGATAACTAAACTTCTTGGCTTTGATTATGAAATTACTTATCGAAAGGGGAAAGAAAATGTTGTTGCAGATGCTTTATCACTGCCATTGGGATAAGCTGAAATTTCAGCCATCTCCCTTCCCTCCATTGACTTCCTCAAGGACATTAGGGAGAAACGAAAGAATGACCCAGAGACTCGTGACATCATAAAAAAATTGGAGAAGGATCCGGGTTCCATGGGCCACTACACTCGGGATTCAAAGGACCCGCGTTACAAAAGCCGAATTGTAATTGTTCTTTCTTCCCCTTGCATTCAAATTATTTTGCATGAGATGTACTCTTCACCTTCAGCAGAGCACTCTGGATTTCTGAGAACATACAAGAGGTTATAGCAAAACATCTTTTGGAAGGGCATGAAAAAATTAATTTATGATTATGTTTCCAAATGTGATGTATGCCAGTAGCAGAAGGGTGAAACAGTGGAAAATCTGGGAAAACGACAATCAATACCTATACCGGACTCAGCATGGACGAATTTTTATGGTGGTTGATCCTTTAACCAAATATGCTCATTTTTATGCTGTGAGATATCCCTATACCACTGTCATTGTTGCTCAGCTTTTTGTGGAAAATATTGTTAAACTGCATAGGATGCCAAAGTCGATTGTGAGTGATCGTGAAAAGGTGTTTACAAGTAATTTTTGGACCGAGCTCTTCCAACTACAAGGCACCTAACTGAACATGAGCACAGCCTATCATCCACAGACGGACGGCTAAACAAAAGTGGTGAATAAATGCCTTGAGACTTACCTACGGTGCTTCACTAGTGATCGGCCCAAAGAGTGAAAAAGGTGGCTTCCTTGAGTCGAATGGTGATACAACACAACTTATCGTTTATCAACCAAATGTGGCCAAAGTAGATTAGGTCGACCAAAATTTAATTGATAGGGACAAGCTTCTGCAGCTGTTGAAGGACAACCTAACTACCACTCAAGCCCGCATCAAGAAACAAGCAGACACTCACAGGAGCGAGCGAGAATTTTCAGTAGGAGATTGGGTCTACCTTCGCCTGCAACCATACAAGCAGCTGTCAATCAACACCACAACATTGATGAAGTTATCTCCACGATTCTATGGACCATATCAGATTTTGGAGTGTATTAGGGCCGTGACATACAAATTAAAGCTTCCAGATGACGTTAAGATCCATCCCATCTTCCACGTATCTTTGCTAAAGCCGAAATTAGGAGAACGAGAGTTGGCACAGACTCAGCTGTCGGACACTACAAATGATGGTGTTGATTGAAGCCTAACATGAAGCTATACTTGATCGGAGGATTGTGATGCGTCGTCGACGCCCTTCAACTAAAGTACTTGTGAAGTGGAACAACTTACCATTTGAAGATGCATCATGGGAGTCTTACGAGGGGCTGAAGACCCGGTTCCCAAAGTTTATGGACCCTCAGCCTTAAGGACAAGGCTGATTTTAAGAGGGCGGGCTTGATATGAGTCCAGCAGGGTTGAGTCCTAATCACCCTAGAAGTAATCAATAAAACCCTGTGAGATTGTAATAAAATCCCATCTAGCCACTTTTATCCTATAAAGAAGTGTGGCTAGGGTTTAGATTGGGGCCGTAGGGCTAGTGGCCGCCGCCCTCTATACTAGGCTAGTCGGCCCAGGTTTCTCCCTGCTTAGGTCGGCTATAGAGCGAACCTAGTCGACCCCTGTTCCTACTAAGGCAGGTCGGCTATAGAAGGGGCAAAGGGGTAATTTGACTTAGGCAAGCACCTCTTAGGCTTGGGTTTAGAATCCTATATAATGATGTAGCCGCCCCCTCTCTTTCATCAAGCAAATATCATCTTTTATTCAGCCTTGTGTCAAGTCTAGGAGGGAGGAACTCCTATAACGTTCCAAGGGTTGATCCCCCTCAGCGATCAAAATCTGTGGGCCTCCTTCTGGGGTTCTATTATGAAGCCACGGAGGAAGAGCCCTAACTTGCCGATTATGTAATGCACACGTTGGTCGGTTACTCTAACTCGCAGACGATGAGAGTTGGAGGACTCCTTAAACAGCAACGCATCATCGTTTTTATAGTTACGGGTAGCACCAATAACTTTCTCAACAACAAGGTTGCTGCACGTATGGAGCTTCAAATCGAAGGTTGCAACAAGTTCGACGTAAAGGTCATCGATGGCTGAATCCTCAATTGCGACCAACGGAGCCCGCGGGTAAAATTGCTCCTACAAGACCAAGAAATAGTAGCCGATTTTTTCCTCTTACCCATCGATGACTACAAAGCCGTGCTTGGGATTAAATGGCTCACACCATTAGGTGACATCTTTTGGAATTTCTCTAATTTTATCATGAAGTTTTATTGTAAAGGGAAACAAGTTACCTTGCGAGGCAACCGCAGAAGCCATATCTCCATCGTTTCGACGCAGCGGATGGAGAAAGTGCTACACAAGATGTATGGTGGATTTTTGATGCATATCCAGTAGCCATCAAAGGAGGAGAACGTACAAAATTCAGATCTTAAGCTTGCTCTATTGTTAGACGAATTTGCGGATGTTTTCACGTAGTCGCATGGGCTTCCCCCTATCCGGTCATATGACCACCGCATCCCAATATTACCGGGCAAACCTCTAACAAACTTGAGATCGTACCGCTATCCTCACTTGCAGAAGGACGAGATTGAGAACATCGTTAAGGAGATGCTCGACACCGGAGCTCTTACTTGTCGGTGTTGCTAATGCACAAGAAGGATGTGCGTTGATTACCGGGCTTTGAATGCCATCACGGTCAAAGACAAACATCCCATACCAATAGTAGATGAGCTCTTAGATGAACTAAAAGGAGCCTGAGCCTTCACTATATTGGAGCTCTTCACTAAAGATGTTCTGAAAATCATATTCCACACATATAATGGCCACTACGAGTTTTTGGTAATGCCCTTCGGACTTACAAATGCTCCTACTTTTCAAAGCTTGATGAACGACATTTTTCGAAGGTTTCTACACAAGTTCGTTTTGGTATTTTTCAAGGTTTGCAATTTAGACCTGTATCGCCTCGTCAGGTTGCCGCTACGCGGACCGCCCGCTACCGGCGTTGTCGTTGCCCGGGGGTCGCCAACGCCATCCGCCATCTTCGTCGACATGTCGTCGTTGCCCGCGGGTCGCTAGCTCCCGCGCACCGTCATCGCCCGCGAGTCGCGAGCGCTTTTTCTCCTGCGCGAGGTGACAGAACGTCTCTTCGCGCGGGGAGAAAGGTCGAGGCGACGTCGCCCCTTTTTTTAGTAATATTTTAATATATTTAATATTATGTATATAATATTATATTATAAAAATATTTATATTATATTTTAATATATCAGGCGGTATTTACTGTGCGTACTGCCCGGTATCGGTATTGTACCGATATCTAGATAAACTCGGTACATCGTATAAACTCAGTACATCGGTACGGACCGGTAAGTCAAACCTTGGTATTTTTTGATGACATCCTCATTTATAGCGTAAAGTGGATTATCTAGGGCACATTATATTAGAGGCTGGAGTGGTGGTAGACCCAACAAAGATCGAAGCGATGCAAGAATGGACGAGACCTACGAACATAAAATCGTTGCGCGGCTTTCTTCGACTCACAGGCTACTAGTAGAAATTCGTGAAAGATTATGGCAAGATCAGTGCCCCACTCACGTCCCTACTGAAGAAAGACTCCTTATGGTCGGGTAAAGCTTCCACAGCCTTTGAACGACTCAAGGCTGCTATGACGACGATGCCGGTCCTAGCACTGTTCGATTTCAGGCGCACCTTGCGATTAAGGCCGATGCGTCTGGAGTTGTAATTGGGGTTGTTCTAATTCAAGATGGCCGAACTCTTGCCTACACTAGCAAGGCTTTGTCTCCCTCCCATCTTAAAATGTTCGTGTATGATAAAGAAATGCTTGCTATCGTACACGCCGTCACAAAGTGGAGATCCTACTTGATCGGCCGACACTTTCAGATTAAGACGGACCATCGAAGCCTCAATTATTTTTTGGAGCAGAAAATATCGTCCCCGGAGCAGCAATGATGGGTAACTAAACTTCTTGGTTTGATTATAAAATTATTTATCGAAAGGGGAAAGAGAATGTTATTGTAGATGCTTTATCTCGGCTATCGGGACAAGTCGAAATTTCAGCCATCTCCCTTCCCTCCACCGACTTCCTCAAAGACATTAGGGAGGAATGGAAGAGCGACCCAGAAACTCGAGGCATCATAGAAAAATTAGAGAAGAATCTAGGTTTCATGGGTGACTACACTTAGGATCCAAAGAACCTATGCTACAAAGACTAAATTGTGATTGTTCCTTTTTCTTGCATTAAAATTATTTTGCATGAGATGCACTCTTCACCTTCAGCTGTGCACTCCAGATTTCTGAGAACATATAAGAGGGTGAAGCAAAACTTCTTTTGGAGAGGCATGAAAAGATCGACACCAGAGCGTTGAAGAAGCTATCTCCATGATTCTATGGACCACATCAGATCTTGGAGCGGATTGGGGCCATCGCATACAGATTAAAGCTTCCAGATGACACTAAGATCCATCTCGTCTTTCACGTATCCTTGCTAAAGTCGAAATTGGGAGAACGTGAGTTGGCTAATACCCAATTGCCGAGCATTACAAATGATGGCGAGATTCAAGCTCAACCTCAAGCTATACTTGATTGATGGATTGTGATGTGTCGTCGATGCTCCTCATATGAAGTACTCATGAAGTGGAATAATTTACCATCCGAAGATGCAACGTGAGAGCCTTACGACAAGCTGAAGACTCGGTTCCCAGAGTTTTATGAACCCTCAGCCTTGAGGATAAAGCTGATTTAAAGAGGACGGGCTTGATAGGACTCCAGCAGTGTTGAGTCATAATAACCCTAGAAGTAGTTAATAAAAACCTTGTGGGATTGTAATAAAACCCCACTTAGTCACTTTTATCCTATAAAGTAGTGTTGCTAGGGTTTAAATTGGGGTCTTAGGACTTAGTGGCCGTCACCCTCCTTACTGGGCTAGTCGGCTAGGGTTTCCATCAGTTAGAGTCGGCTATAGAGCCAACTTGGCTGCCGCCTATCCCTACTAATGCATGTCGACTATAGGAGGAGCAAAGAGATAATTTTACTTAGGCAAGCACCCCCATGGGCTAGGGTTTAGAACCCTATAATCATGTAGCCGCCCCCTTTTTTTCTGTCAAGCAAGAATCATCAGTTAGAGTCAGCTATAGTGCCAACTTGGTCGTCGCTTATCCCTACTAACGCAGGTCGGCTATATGAGGGGCAAAGGGGTAACTTTACTTAGGCAAGCACCCTCATGGGCTGGGGTTTAGAACTCTATATAATCATGCAGCTGCCCTCTTTTTTTTTATAAAACAAGAATCATCTTTTATTCAGTCTTGTGCCGAGTTCTAGGAGGGAGGAACCCCTATAGCATTCGATCCCCCTCAAAGATCAAAATCTATATAGCTCCTTTTGGGGTTCTATCACATTTACTTCAACTTAATTTGGATGTGGATTCCATGTTTATCAAAATTGCATTATGGACATAACATTATAATGTCGTATTATATATTTAGTTTTCTGTTTAACACAAGAAAACATCAATGGGATGGGCATCTAGGACAACATATGGCCATTGTTTTCAGTAACCTTAGAAGTAACATTTTGTTTTTAAATGGCCATTTATGTGGTCATGCCATAACCTTTTTTTATGATTTTCTTCATCTATCCTCATGGTTGCTATCTCCAACTGGTTAGAGGCCCAACAAATATTTTCAGGTTCTTATTGGAAAGTACATGTTCCATAGCTTTTGTTCTACTTGTAGAAAATGAATTGAATCTAATAGGTTTAATGAATAAATGAAGTTTAGACAAACCAAAAGAAAATGTCTTTTATTGATAGCATATGTTTAATGAATACTTGAAGTTTAGACAAACCAAAAGAAAATGGATCTTATTGAATCATATACTCAAATCTAAGCAAATTCCAAAAATATTTAAATAGTATGCTTGTGCCCTTGAGTATAAAATAACTAAACCTGGGCTTGAAGAGTTATTGTGTGACAAGATTGAGTTTCCATATGGTGTAATAAACCTTAAATATTATTGAGGAATCCAATATATGACAACTTCCATGAATATTTAGAAAGATGAAAATGTGATAGTTGATCTGTTGATACTAAAAGATAAACAACTTGCATGGCCTCACTAATACCATTATAATAAAAAAATTAACATTGGTTGTTTCTTTTCTTGTACATAACATGTCAGAGAAGAGATGTATGTAGCAAACGTTTAAGTATTGATCCACTATCTCTATTTTTGGATACCAAGGATTAAAATCTTTATCAGTATCAATATCAGTCAGTGGTCCCAGACCGGCATGATGCCGATATACCTAATGCATTCGAGTGTCAGTATGGTTTGGTATTGTCAGTTACTTGTGGAGATGTCTACAGCCTTAAGATCAGAGAGAGAAAGCTACACTTTGTCGTGGTGGAGGTAGGTCAGGTTGTTGGCTGACCAGGTTGTGGATTCGGTGATGATGTTTGAGGGTGAGGGCCTTGCAGGTTGTGGTGGAGGGAAGGAGGTTGTCAACTAAGGAGAAGATATGGCCATGGTGGCGACACCCAAGGGCGAACCCTTCGCTAGTCAAGAATGTGACGTGGATGAGGCAGCTGCAATTAAAGGTGAGTGTTTTATTTCTCGAGGTGATGCCATGGACGATGGGTAGTGATACAAATGAGGCTTTAGAGGAAGCTCAGGTTTACTTTTATAGCAGGCAGTAGGCTTACTACCTTACACAACTCGGTGCTGGTTATTGAGTGGTTGTTTTGTACAAGTCATATTGCATGAACATGCTTGGTTCAGGCTTGGATTGGTAAATATAATACTGGTCTCATGGACGAAACTAGAATCTTTGCTATTCATGGTATTGTTTGGTACCAGTGGAACCAATTAATACTGATCTCAGATCCAATAGATTCCTGTGAAACCTTGTTATTAGCTTTTTGCACTTGATAACGAATGAATATATTTTTAAAGACCTAAGATAGACTATATGTCAAGAACATCTATATAGAACTTCTAAAAGCACATGAAATTTGTACGTGATACATGCATTACAAATCTATAGTTCTAGAACTTGTATATGCACAACTTAAAAGGTTCTATGGCTACCAGTATTAAAAGGTTTGTTATGCTAGATCTGGAGGTGGATCTAGGTGTGTAATGTTTATCTGGGGCATTGAGTTCTCTTGCTAATAGTATGAGTATAGTATAAGGTAGATACTACATCTAGGGTCTGTATACTACTACAAGAGTCATGGAAAGTGGTTGACAGTAAAAGGATCATAAACAGTAAAAGAGACGGAAGCACATATTGTTGTTGGCGACAAGTATATTTCTGTTCGAGTGGAATCCATTTGTCGACCAGATGAAACTGATAGTCCTACTATAGCTCAAAGTCGTAGAAGTCATTGTCCCACAGTAGCTCGTAGGTTGGAGTATGGTTGACATGACAGGTGTAGTCGTGGAGTTCTGTTGCGGGTAGCTTTGCCAAGATAATAATATAAGTAAGAATGCCCAGATGAAGCAGTAAGCAGGAGGGAAAGAGGAGTTATAGAAAGGAAAGACAGACAAGGGCCCAAGAAGGGGGTGGATACTAAAACTAACAAGTGAGAATACCTGTTAGGTTGCAAAGCCCTTGAGATATACTAGTAAAGTAAGCCTGATGGCTAGCAGAGAGAGGTGCATGTCCAGCAATCGAGAATGGTATGAGGCAATGGGAGACTTAACCAAAGGAGAGTCGGAGACAAACTATGCATAGGTCCCCCAGTGTGGGGGAGTTAAAAGAAGATATGGCAGGCTGGTATCCTAGGCGTAAGTTAAGTATGAGTGGATCGGAATGTTGGTTGGTTATCTTTATTATGTTGATGAAGAATCCATTGTTAATATTGTCATGGCAGGTTAATACTGGTATTCTCGCTGAACGTGAAATAGGCTTTAAATAGTTACCCTTAAAGGAAACATATGTAATAAGTTGGTTGTTGAAGTGTTTAAATTGGAAGTATACAAAATACAATAAAGTATTCCTATACCTCACTAATTGAGTGAGTTGTGCTTGAGAAATCTAGTTATAACTTAGTTCTGACATTGTGACTGACAACCAAGTTATCATCATCAGTTGGTAGGTAGTAATGTATTGGTAAGCATGGTTGATGTAGTAATTGATGACATCAGACAAATGATATGATATCTATTAATGTTTCGAAGTTTAAAAACAATGAAAATTTTACATGTCATTTGAACTTCTTCAGACATCTGAGTTTTCTATCGATGGTCATTGATATCGAGGAAGGACTTGGATATCTTCATATTAGTGAATACCTAATGGAACTTTACCTTAGCAGTGCATATAAGGTGGTACGGCCAGTCCATGTGCCATCTTTTTTCTCATGTCATTCTAAGTAGGATATGCATCATGGTTTTACAACCACAATGATTTTGGAGGATAGATTGTGCTTCTCTAGTGTCTTCTCATCAGATAATCTAGCAAAAAGGGATGGATCTCTACCCTAGCAGTGCATATAAGGTTGGACACCTAGTCCATGTGCAACCACTTTTCCAGTGTCATCCTAATGCAGGATATGCATAATGGTTCTGTGACCACAAAAAATTCAGAGGATAGATTGTGCTTCCATAAGGTTTTCCCATCAGATAATCAATCAAAATGGTAAATGTATCCTTCATTCTGACACCGAACTGTGGGAGCCTCCCCCACTGATTTCAGAATGCCGTGCTCTGGCAATTTCAGGATGCATTCACCCAATGGTGATGATTATCAACAAAACTGTTGATGCTTAGTACCTTCACCACTGGGACTGTTGGATGTCATTAATATTCATCATTATGTCAATATAATGGGTTGTTCATGGTGTTCAAAAAACATACAAAGATGCATCCATTAGTTGTTCACTTGCCTCCATAAAATTAGTGTCAGGATTAGATATAGCTTAGAGTATGTAGATCTGTTGTGGAAGATGATCCTTTTGTTGTAATAAACCAGGAAATTTGTGATACCCATCTTGATTTGGTCAGACCAGTTGTCACATAAAGATTCCGTTGCTTCTTGAAAGACTTGATTAAGTTGTGGGTGCTCATGACCTCAGCAAAATAATTTTAGCCTTTGCACATGGAGGTTGTGCCTCTTGACCATGCCGAGTAGTGGAACCATCGATCAGTAATAAGTAACCTGAGCATTATGTGGAGGGGTGTAGTTGAAGTAATACTAGTTCTATCCTATTGTTGACTACAACACCACTTGATCTAGTACTTTGGAGGGAGTGGTCAAGGTCAAGGATTTTGAGAAGGTTGTATGGAGGTAGCATGCTTATATTGAATTTTAATATCCTATAAAGGTGCTAGGAGTATGTAATATATCCTTTTAGTTGTACAGTATGTAATATATCCTTTCAGTCGTACAGTATGCAATATATCCTTTCAGTTGTACAGTATGTAATATATCCTTTCAGTTGTACAGTATGCAATATATCCTTTCAATTGTACAGTATGTTATTGCTGCATATCAACCAGTGATTTAAATAGGCGCTCGGGCGCTCGCCTAAGCGCTCAGGCGCTCGCCTAAGCGCTCAGGCGAGGCCCGAGCGCCTCGCTTGATCTCCAAGCGGCATGCTTCAAAGAGGCGTCGCCTAGGCGCTCGCTCGAGCCCAGGCGCTGGGCGCTTCGGTCGAGCGCTCGGGTTATACCAAGCGACAATATCGTTGTCTCTGTCGTGGAACGCCGAGTTCAGGCAAGGAGGAACAGGAGCAACACTGTTGCAACGACTACGAGAGGCGACGATGATGGCTCCTCTCTCTCCATAGCTCGAGCACTGTCCCGGTCATGGATGTCAGGTTTAGGCAAGTAGGAGGATCAGGAGGAAGAGGAGGGGGGAAATGAACCTTCGTCCGAGAGCAGTGGGACGGGTGGTGCGATGAGGAGCAGCAGCACTGCTGCAGCGACCACGAGATGCGACGACATCGGCTCCTCTCTCCATAGCTCGAGCACTTTGGAAGCTAGCAAGCGGGAAACCGAGAGGGGCGTGGTACATTCTAGCTGAAACGGCGGTGGGGACGATGGAGCCATGGTCCCTCTTCCTCCCCTCTCTCTCTCTCTCTCTCTCTCTCCTTGTACTCCCCTATCTCTCTCTTTATCCCTATAGAGAGCCACACATGCAGCAGTATGCTGCAGAGCTACTGTTGTAGCAATAGTAGCTACAGCAGTCCGCACACGTACTGCAACTACTGTAGGTGTGCAGACCGCTGCAGCACACCTGCAGCAGTAGTAGCTGCAGCAGTCTAATGTACACTTACTGCTGCAGCAGTCTACTGTACACTTACTGCTGCAGCAGTCTACTGTACACTTACTGCTGCAGCAGTAGTAGCTGCAGCTGTCTGCACACTTACTGCAGTAGTATAGCAGTATATTGCTCTTCGCCCGGGCGAAGAGTATATACTTTTATATATTTATTAATTATTTAAAGTATTAATTTTTTTATATTTTTTATATTTTTATATATTTATTAATTATATTATATATATATTTTTTATTTTAGCGCCTAGCTTCGCTCGGGCGAGCGCTTGGGCGAACGCCTAGCGCCTCAGGTGTTTTGAGTCCCTGGCGCCTTTTGGCGCCTGACACTTTTTAAATCATTGATATCAACTATGCTTGTGGATTAGAAGAGTTGATATGCTCTTCTACATGGGTGCATCTTCTTGTTCATGATTTTTTGGATATATTAGGAAATTAAGTTGTCATTTAAATCACTATATTTAAGAATAAATTTAGAATTTTCTTGTTCATGTTTAGTTGGTTTTTCACTTGATTAAAAAAAACTCAAGAAAGGACATAAATATTGGTAGTTTCTTAGTGACTATTGTAAATTTTAAAAATGCAAGCAAGAACACGCTCAGATCAAATCCTAATGCTAGTAAATTGTCTCCTTCAGAAAGTGTCAAGAAAATGGAGATGTCTACCGAAAACCCATGGGATGATCTTGTTCTCAATCCACACAATTGGTTGGATAATCGGATGGCTAAGCTGAAAGGATCGGTGTCTACTTTCTCAATCATATTTTGCCACCTCTTTCGAAAAAATTGTCATAACTAATAATTTACTCTTGTCCTGCTATGCAGTTGCACCCCAACTTCCCAGATTTTAAGCACAAGGAGACTCTGAAAGCATTATGGCTTGATCGTGCACCAAGTTCGGTGTCAGCAAAACTGGATGGTTTAATGTTCAGTACTTCCAAGAATGGTGAATTCAGATATACCATTACTTTTTTGTTGAGTGGGCAATGCTCTGTCTGATTTGTGCATGATTTTCTTTAAATTGGTAAATTTATTCAAAACTCAGGTAAAGCTAAACAAGAAAATGGTTGTTATAGCTGTTAACTTTTGGTTGGCTAGTGAAAATTTTGACACAGTGTTGCATAGATCTCTTCTTAATAGTCCTTTTCCACATGCTAAGGATATTTAATAATTAATATATAAATATATTTTAATAATGTTTCAGTCCAGGGACTTCATCTACATTTTTCAACTGACCTCTAACATAATTTTGTTCGGATAGGCACTGCTTTTTTTTTTATTATTATTTTGACTTCCTTGATTCTGATTTATGTTTTATGCCTGATGTCCTGAAAAAGATGTACCTTTTAGTAATAGTGGCCTGATCATTGATAAAATTGTTTTGTCCAACTGCATGACCCAATTTAGCTTATTATTAGAAGCTAACATAATATCAACAACCTCTAATGTCGTAAATCGTCACCTTTTTGGATCATTTGCATGAATCTATCTTCACCACCGAGCTTTGAATAAGTTTATTATCCCTATTTAAATTAACAGTAGTTAAATCTGTTTTATTGTTTTCCAAATAAGTCTCCCTAGGCTTTCTTTTACCTTCTTTCCCTAATTTAACTAATGTAGCTCCTTTAATAATTTTCATCTGTAAATTTCTATTGAACTTGTTTGTACCATTTTAATTTTTGTTTTATTCTTTATTGGAGCTACACCTAATTGTTTGCAGTGAAAACATTGCAGTTTATGTTTTTCAGGAATTCCACACAACCGCGGAACATTGTCATCTCAGCTTTACATTGTAGCTTTTTTTTTAACATGTTCATGTCATTTTAAACTAAAATTTCTTATGTTATTCACTATTCTACATTAAATTTTTTGTAAGTGAAAATATTTTTATTCTATATTTTTCTAGTAACCACACATTTTTATTTCTAGATTATTATTTTGACTACACTTACCTTTTATAAATGTTCCAACAATATCTAACATGATGGTTCGAAGGATCAAATGATCACACAAATCGCCCGATAGCTCTCCCTGCTTAACTATACAATTTTTTTATTATCAAAGCAAGGTTTGACATACTGGTGTATCGAGATTATCTCGGTACCGGTATTGAATGATAGTACATTAAAATATATTAAAGTATTTTATAATATAATATCTATATAATATAATATTAAATATTAATATATTTAAAAAGAAAAAAAGGGGGTGACGTCGCCTCGATCTTTTTCGTTGCATGGGGAGACGTTTCGTATCCTCGTGTGGGAGAAAAATCGCCCGCGGGTGAGGGCGGCGACGGCGCGGGGAAAGTATGTACTTCTTTCTTCTCTTCTTCTTCTTTTCCCTTAATCGATCGTCGACGGTCGATTTCTCCCTCAATCGGGTTTCGATCATCGTCGGTCGATTTTGGTGGTACCGCCTTGTCACGGGCTTAGCTGATTTTGCCTAAGTTGTGCGGCACCCATGCGTGTCCGTCCACTAAGGTCAGCCTTCCCCGAGATCTCCTAGGGTCCCTTAGACTTACAAAACAAAAAACGGGCTAGAAGAAACAATTCCAATGGGATCCACAAGCAACTGCTCAAGCGAACACTTTATAAAGCCAATACAAATTACACCCATGGACATTACAACTCAGAAAGGCTGCACACAAAGTATAATAGCCCATTACAGATCGAAGTCCCCGCAAGTGCTTACAATACACGTATTTACAAGCCAAAATCGACCACAAAGTAAACCAAACTAGGGCTGCTAAGCCTACTGGAAGCTCGCTACTTGCTGTACAAGGTATGTACACAAACCGAAGGACACAGACAAACATGAGCATTTCATCGAACACCTTGTTTACATTGTTGTCTGTGCCATTCTCCCTCACTTATTCCTTCGACCTCGTCGAAGCCACTGTAGACGTTGTATCTCCTCGCATTTTGCTGAATTGAGGACGTCGAAGCCACTGTAGACGTTGCATCTCCTTGCATTTTGCTGAATCTTCAATCATCTGCTTTGGCTGCAACACGCCCCTTTGGCTCCTAGCCGCTCTCCGCCGTTGTTGTTGAGTAGTCGAACTCTGATCCTCCATGCTGCTTCAACTCACCAATGACTGGATCTGGTGTGGGGTTGGCTGAGTTGTGTTAATCCTTGTTGACTCGAAAACCTGCCTTATTATGCACCAGTATCGCAATATACTCATGTTGCTTGAACTGGATGGATGCTTGTTGGAACTTTAACGAGCATCGCCTCGCAGACTTTGAGTTTTTGAGGTCCTTCCTCCACATTGTTTCCTATTGAACATTCTTCCACTTTTAGTTGTCACTTCCAAATAGGTTCGCATAGCTCCCGCTTTCGATTGGAATTCAATTGGGAAATGAAGCGGACAATCTACTCACATTAGTATTGATCACCAATGGTGAGGATTTGATAACTATTGTCTTCTATAAGCTTTCTTTGAAGGGTCACTGAACTTATGCAGAGCTCCTCTACTGCATAAGTAAGAGAACTAGGATACTCGACTTCACCCATTCTCTTAGTAGTCGAGAAGGCAAGGCTACTTGGCTTCGCTCAGCTCCTCGAGTTAAGAGAATTGGGGTACTTCGTTTCGCCCATTCTCTTGAGTCAAGAAGGCAAAGGTTACTCGATTTCGTCTGCCTCCTCGAGTTTATACTTCATGCATTGAGCTGGTGACTAACATTCGCCTGCTCTTTGCTCACACTTCTGAAGCAGTTGACGTGTTTGCACTCTTTATGTTGAGCTAGCTACTGTGATTCGCCTTCCCACTGCCATTGAACTTCTGGAATGCAAGAAGTTTTGCCCGAAACTTCTGGTCATGAGGCCTCACGGGACATGACTGCATGTGTTGCATTGCCATGAACTATTCCACCACGATCCGCTGCATTATGTCGCCTCCTGGTGACATCTCCATTGCATACAAATTCTCATGTGATGAACTCGGACGACTTCTCCATGTGTGGCCTCTGCCAACATATCGTAGAGCCTCCATCATCTTCTCCATGTGCCTCGAAGCTTCCTTTATCTTTGGCACCATGCAAGATAAGTCCATCCCATCAGAATGAAGAACCCATGGAACGACATGATCCCACTCACTCTTGCCTCTACAAGAGTTCATGCCCTTGACCTCTGTCTAAGAAAAGCTCCGTGCCTCCGCTCCATGTTCTATCTTCTATGTCGACTCTCTTCATGCGACTTGGATACTTCACCAAGTTCTACCCAAGTCGCTCCGCTCCTCGATTTGCATTGAGTTGATAGTGGCCCTCGCGCCACCCTTCCACGGGTCAGCCCTCCGTTGAGTTCAATTTCCACATCGACTATAAGTATGCCTTCATATGATGTTGCCTTGGATTGCTCCCCCACTTGATCTCGAAATGCATCTACCAATGCATTACCTCATTCGAGATCATGCGATGACTCCTCGTTACTCGCTCGGTCCATTGAGCTTTGTGGAGATATTGCCTTGAGGAACTCTTCCTCAATATGTGCAGTCTATTGCACATGATTATCCCTCCTGGATATCTGTCCTGTTGGAGCAACTTTCCTCTGTACATTCTTCCTACTGAAAGTATAGGAGACCACCATCCCCTTTGGACTACTCCGTATTGTTGAACAACTTGTACCTTGTTCTGCCCCCGCAAACGCACTTGTTAGATTGCGACCTTTTGCCAATACAGTCTTCACTGCACATTTCAGTCTTCACTGCACATTTTAGCCGCCTACCCTTCAAGGTCTTGCAAAGTGCTGAACTTGTTGCACATTTCAGCCGCCTACGGACGTATCCTTTCCATGTTAAAGAGAAAGTTCTGATGCTCCATGGTGTCGCGTTCCAATCACGCCTTGGGATGGGCACGAACACTCTGTTGTCCATGTACAAGCCCTTGCATGAGTACCAAAGCTTTCGAGTTAGCAATTCCCCTCACCTCTGTGAGCTTTGCACAACTCTTTTGGTCATTGCGCAAAATTTCTCACTTTGCACGGTCTTATCTTTCACCAAGCGTCTCGCTTTGCCTTGAGCACCGTCAAGTTTGGTTGCCAACGTCGAGCCATAGCTCGAACTCAACCATCCCAATCTTTGTGGGCTACACATTTTTCTTCGCTTACTTGTCCTCGTGGTGCCTCTCGCGCAAAGGGTTGGCCATTTCTCTGAATGTCAAGCCTAGATGCCTGCTCCTCTGAGCGACTCCTTTCCCTACATCTTAATGTCCGTTTCCCCAAAACGGATGCGCGTGTTGGCTATCCTCCACACAACTCAGCTAGGTCCCCCACGTTTGTATGGCGAGTGTTTCTGCGTATGCTTGTCCTGCTCTGATGCCACAACGTCACGGGCTTAGCTGATTTTGCCTAAGCCATGCGGCACCCATGCGTGTCCGTCCGCAAAGGTTAGCCTTCCCCGAGATCTCCTAGGGTCCCTTAGACTTACAAAAGAGAAAACGGGCCAGAAGAAGCAATTCCAACGGGATCCACAAGTAACTGCTCAAGCAAACATTTTATAAAGCCAATACAAATTACACCCATGGACATTACAAATCAGAAAGGTTGCACACAAAGGATAATGGTCCATTACAGACCGAAGTCCCCACAAGTGCTTACAAGACAATCGTATTTACAAGCCAAAATCGGTCACAAAGCAAACCAAACTAGGGCTGCTAAACCTACTGCAAGCCCGTTGTTGTACAAGGATGTACACAAATCGAAGGACACGGACAAACATGAGCATTTCATCGAACACCTTGTTTACATTTTTGTCCGTGACAGCCTGGTAGCTGGTGGTCCGTAAACTGGTAACCTGGTGGATTGGTACCCACCACCCATATCGGGCGGTACAGATCGAAATTGCATTCCTTGTATCAAAGTGTCACCATTAATCTTGCATTCTTGTAGAATAATAGATCTAAGATGTTTAAAATTTTTACTTATAAAAACTCCGTAACCGTCTATGCTAATTACAACCTTAATTTATCTCATCAATTCTCAAATTGTATTTCTGTGTTTGGTCTTAGTGTTAATTACCTCAATGCTTCTAATTTCTAACCTGTCTCCATTGAAGATAGAATTTCTCTAGTTGGTAAGAGAATTACTTCACCGATTCATAATCAGCGTTTTAAATAGGCGCTCGCCTAAGCACTCGAGTGAGGCGAGGTGAGGCCCGAGCACCTTAATCAACACCCGGGCGACGCGCTTCAAAGAGGCGCCGCCTGGGCGCTCGCCCGAGCCTAGGCGACGTGCGATTTACTTCACTGATTCATAATCTGCCTTTTAAATAGGCGCTCGGGCGCTCGCCTAAGCGTTCGGGCGAGGCGAGGTGAGGCCCGAGCGCCTCAATCAACACCCAGGCGACGCGCGTGCGATTTACACTGATTCATAATCTGCATTTTAAATAGGCGCTCGGGCTCGCCTAAGCGTTCGGGCGAGGCGAGGTGAGGCCAGAGCGCCTCAATCAACACCCAGGCGACGCGCTTCAAAGAGGCGCCGCCTGGGCGCAAGCCCGATCCCAGGCGACGGGCGATTCGGGCGAGCGCCCGGTTTAATCCAGTCGACCGAACCAGGCTTTTGTTCTGGTTCGGTCGGTCGCATTAGTTGGTTCATTCGAACCAACTAACACAGGTATATATTTCCCGTTACTCAACCCTAATTCTGATTTCGAATCGGGATTACATCTTGCCGCTGTCGTATTTGCTACCGTTGTCTTCGTTGCCTCGCTGTTGCTGCCTTCGCCGCCGTCACTGCTCTCGCCCGAGTGCCCGAGAGCCTGCTTCAGTCGCTTGGATTACGTTGCCGACACCATCTCTACTGTCGTTTCTCTTCGTCGTCGTTCACTACAGCTCGTCGCTGTCATTGTTGCCGCTTGCTGTCGTCGTCGTCGCTGCTACTCTCGCGGTCAGGTCAGCTCGTCATCTCGATTCTACTCTTAACAGTATACTGTTAAGTTGACTAATTATTATAACTAATTATTTATAGTATCTTATACTATAAACAATATAATAGTATACTGTTAATATACTGTTAACACTGAACAATATATTAATAGTATACTGTATACAGGATACTGTATAATGTATATTAAATATTAACAGTATACTGTTAATGAACTGTTAAAAGTATACTGTTAATATATTGTTAACAGTATAATGTATATTAAATATTAACAGTATAATAGTATACTTGTTAATATTTATTACATATACAATATATTGTCCATATTACAGTATAGTTAACAGTAAACAGTATACTGTTAATATATTGTTAACAGTATAATAGTATGCTATTAATATGCTGTTAACACTTAACAATATTAACAGTATATTATATAATGTATATTAAATATTAATAGTATACTTGTTAATGAACAATATATTGTTAATGGAATGTTAACAATATATTAATATTTAATAGTATATTATTAATTTATTGTTAACAATATTTAACAGTATATTATTAGTTTGTGAGTAGATAGGGAAATAACGTTTGTCAAATGAACGATCACCTAATTGCCTTTAATAGTCTCTCTCTCCATTGGATCTCTGAAACACCTTAAAGTTTTTATCTTTGATTGACACTCATAATCTCTGATTGTTGATGATTCTCATGGGTATTGTAAATATGATTTAGGCCTTAATATTGCATGATCTTGCAGCCTATATCCAGCCTGGAGTTGGCCTAGTTACTGAACCTGATTGCTGATGGGCTCAGATTGTAAAAATTGGTTGACCCATATGTGTCGGCTCTAGTTTTTTGAGTTCACTTGGTAGTGCTTGTATAGAAAGACAAAAGAATATACTTGTGCAACAAGGTATCGATCCCTCACCACTTCACTTCCTACATGACTGCTTTATTGCTCCTTTGGTATTCTTCCTTTTGTTGTCTCTCTTCCTCTCTCCTCCCATCTGCTGTTCTCTCCTCTCTTTTCCTTTACTCTTGTTCTCTCCTCTGCTCCCCTCTCCTGTCCTGTTTGTTCTCTCCTCTTCCTTCTCCTGGTCCCTCCCTTCTCTTGTTCTCTCCTTTACTCCCATTCATCTTCTTTGGTATTCCTGCTCCTGTTCTCTCCCCTCTCTTTCCTTCTCTTGTTCTCTCCTCTCTGACCATGTCCTGTTCTCTCCTCTCTCTCTTTCCTTCTCTTGTTCTCTCCTCTCTGCTCCTTTCCTGTTTTCTCCTCTCTCCACTTGTATCGTGTTGTGAGGCTCTTTGTTTATTCTCAAAATTTGTTTCTTCTTTTTTCCTCCAGATCGTCTTCTATTTATGTCCATATCGACTGCAACATGTTGGGTAACACACCTAAAGAACCAAAGTAAGATATCTAGTGTCATTTTGTTTAATTCTTGTTCTTTAGCATTGTCTGCTACTTACAATTTGATAACACCAAATCTTACTTAGAGGGGTAACTGGTGTGAGCTCATGATAAAACCATCACACTGGGAGAATGAGACCAGAAGATGGTGTTAACAAGGGCTGGAGTTTGACAAGGGACACACAAAAAGAGAGAGGCTGCCTCAGTTAATTCTTGTTCTTTAGCATTGTCTGCTACTTACAATTTGTAACACCAAATCTTACTTAAGAGGGGTAAGTGGTGTGAGCTCATGTTAAAACCATAACACTGGGAGAATGAGACCAGAAGATGGTGTTAACAAGGGCTGGAGTTGCACAAGGGACGCACACAAAAAGAGAGAGGCTGCCTCAGTTGATTGGTCCTGTTTTGTCAACTTTGTCCATCCTACATTCCACACAACGAGTTGGTCTTTCATTGCATGACGTGTTTGATTGTTGTCTTGACAATGATGATGATGATGATGATGATGATTACGACGACGAAGTGGTAATTAACATGGCTGTATATTATTCCCAATGTGTAGTATCGCGCCCAAGGACAGTGGAGTAGTGCATGAGAAACTCCTAAAGAAAACAACATTTCTTTCCCTTTTTTGGCGATGCATTGCTGTTCCTTTTTTTTTCGATTAGTCTCATTCCTTCAAAATTTTGCTCTCAAGGTTGAGATTCATTTAATTTTATTTAATTTTATTATTCAGTTAAAAGATGTGATTATACATGTTCATATGGTATTGGTATAGCTCTATTGGTCCTGAATTTAAAGAAGGATCACAACTGCAAGTTCATTGACTTTGCTATTTTATGGGTTTCTTAGACTTTGCAAACTAGCAGGTCTTACTAACTGAATGTTTAATTTACTGTCCTTTTTAGTTCTTTTAGTTACTACTGGTAAAAAGCTTAGTTTACTTTATCAAAAGAAAATTTTCAACAAGTGTGTTCTGACAAATTGTCAGGGTGCTGGAATTATGGTTGGAAGTTCGACTTTTTTCTCCGGTTGTGTTTTAAATATATGACAAGTTTACCTTCGTTAAACATTTCCTTCGACTTACTATGATAGTACAATTTGGTCTGGAATATATTTCATTCTTTCTTTTAACAATTTTCAATTGCCATTGGCAGAAAATTTATGGAAAAGCCTTGTGGATAATCCAAATGATTGGTGGGACAACCGGGCAAACAAGGTATCACCCTGATATTCAAGGGATACTTCAACTAAGATGTCAACAATTTATTGGACTGCTTGATAGTTGATATTACTTGTTTGTTCCTTTTTCTTACATATGCAGGTCAATCAGAAATCTCCTGATTTTAAACACAAGAAAACTGGTGAAGGCTTGTGGCTAAGTTCTACTACACCTCAGTGGGTTCTGGCAAACTTGCCTCCAGCGAACACAGAGGAAAAGTTTGAAAGGAGAATGGCATCTTCATCACCGGCATCTACATCACCGGCTACTCTACTTTCTTAATCTTCGCAGGTAATCCTTTTGATTGTGATCTATATATGTAATTTGAAGTTCATTATTTAATCAATCATTAAACACCATTTTGCTCATGTGGACATTTTTCTATACTCTGATGCAGGTTAATATATCATCTGATGTTGTGGCTCACCATTTCTGTTGTTCAGATGTGCTAATAGGGGTTTGCATGATTAACTGTATGCTTATATCTCCCCAAACAGGAGGAATCCATAAGTTCAGTTGACTTATGGACTGGTTATCTGTCATATTTTGCATGTGTTGCTGTCGGTTATCATACAATTCTTTTAGAATTGTATTCAATTCTAGTGAATGTTGGGACATATATGTTAATTAGCCTAGTTTAGATGAAACCAGTCAAAATTACATCGTATTTTGGGTTAATTATAGATTAGTCTTTGTAATTAGTTATCTTAAGTGTAGGGATTATAATGTAATTTTTAAAAGTGAAGCGAAATATTAAAAATAATTAATTATAGTGGATAATTTATAATTAATTTACGTACTTTAAGATCATTAGATGTATCATCAAGAGTTTGTCGATTGTGTACTCGTAGATTATGCGTGTCAATTTGTTTTTTGTTTTGCATTGTGATATTTTATTATGAGTTTTGCATTACGTATGACTTCTGTAACGAGTATGCTTTTTGTTTGACGTGGCATATTTATGAGTTTGCATTATGTTTCGAGCACTATCTTCACACGTACAATTACACTTCGGTCAGAGTCTTGTGATTTTTCTATACTTTTTGCCCGTGTGAATGAACTTGATTTCTTTGGAAATGTTGACCGACTAATTGCTATTTAAATAAACTTTTTCTGTATGATCGTAAAAGTTTACTTGAGATATGATACAGACTTGGGGAACCAACAATGATGTTTTGATGACTAGAAAAATATACTTATTTGATCTCTTAAGAAATTAATATGCAGTCGATCAGAAAAATATACTAGTTTGATCTCTTAAGAAATTAAACATAACCCAAAACCCCAATTATGCCTTTGCCCTTAGAAGCGCTATAATTGCGTTTGCCCTTTCTTCTTTTCTCGGTCTTAACTAGTCAATTCTATACTACCATCATCATTCCTTTCCTCGCTTACATTTAGTCCCCTTTGCAGTCCTGAATTCTTTAGTTTTCAGTTACTTGAACTAAAGTTAATTGATGCAAATAAGATGACAATATTTGTTCAACATTAATAGAAATAAATAACTTAAGTTACAATTTGTTTGCATGCCTGCAAATAAGATGACAATGTTAGCTTACTATGCAATACATTAATTTTTAATGTATAACCGTAGAATATGTAACTTCGATGTTTCCTTAATTTGACTGATTTCATAATTTGTTAACAGTGCTATTTCTAGAGTTCTAATATATTTCTTAGATATATAAGGAGGTAAGACGCTGTAACAATAGATATTGCTCATGATTTTGCATTTTTCTCTCTCATTGCCATTTGAGGTATCGAGGTGCCATCCTTGGTATGACGATGAGGTATATTGATATTTGGATATGCATGCTGATAAGAATTCTTAGGTATCTATCGTAATAGAGAGGGAGAAGGGATAGAGAGGGAGAAGGGATATGCCTCATTGATCACTTCTAAAGATCAACCTCCTAGAGTTTGTCAAATGGTTGAGATGATATTTCATTGATTGATGAAAAAGTAGTTACACTTATATTTATAAATTTCTACCTAAGAATCCCGTAGGATTTGGACTCTTTCATCTAGTTATTTAGCATTTTTAATTAAATAATAAATTTTAAATAAACTTTTAACTGTCTACTACTGGACTAATAAGCTCACAGAAACATAACTCAATTGCATGACTCAAAAGTTTAAAAATTTACAGATTTCTAACAGTTCCTCCTTTTTTTCAAATCAGCCTTGTCGGTTGAGCAGCGTCAAACTCTTGGAGCTTCTCTTTTCGCACTTCAGTCACATGATATCTGTGATACATTACAACTCGCTAATTAAGTAAGTACAGTCTCAACTTTGTGATAGTGTAAGCAATGGGTCGATCATCCGGTATAGTAGTCAGTGAGATTTTCTAAAGTACCCTCTCTATTCGATGGCTAGTGACAGTTATGACATTGCTTCCATGTGTTTTCTTTAAGATCACAGGCCTTCCATTGATAAAAATTTTCATAATTAGTTTAGTAAAATTTTAGGAGATATCACCCACGATTAATAGTCATTTAATTCCAAGCACCACTTCGAAATCATCAAAGGGTAACAAAGAAAATCCACAAGTAATTTTTGACCCTATATAATCAGATTTATCTTCGAATATTTATTATCATATGTTAGAATTCATCTATTAGCAACCATGATTTCGAATTTATCAGAACCTTTAATATGGTAAACTGATCGGTCAACAACTATACTGTCTACAAAATTATTAGTGCCACCACTATTAACTAAAATAGTAAGATATTGATGTTTCAAAATTTCTTTAATTTTCATGGTTTGTGGGTTAAAGTAGTCGGCTAATACATGCACTGTATGTATGGTAGGTCCAATATCCTCATCATAATCTATACCTTCATGATCGAAGTCAATATTGTTAGCTTTCAGATCCTCCTCAATTGGTTCAATCATCAGAAGCTGCCCTTGTTTACATCGGTGCTCTTTACTCCACTTTTCAGTACAATGCTAGCACAAACCCTTTGCTTATCTTTCCTTCAGTTCTTCTCGGGTTAGTCTTCGGGGCTGGGAATAGATGAGGCGGGTGACTTACTAATCATCTGTTTGTTATCGCTTTTGTGTTAGCGATATTCCATGCTTATTTTCCCCTAATATAAGCGTACAAATAAGAACGTAGCTATTATAGTGCGGGGTTGCGAGCCTTAACTTCATACTAGATATCTGAATTAGGTTCTTCAAAAAATTACCTACTATTTGATGTTTGGACTAGTCTCTAGCTTAATTTGATAGTCTTCAAATTTGCTCAGATATTCTTGCACTATGGAAGTCTGACGAATTTTGGCAAGCTACCTATCAACATTCTCGTACTCGGTTGGTCCAATCCGAACGAGAAGTACTTTCTTGAATTTTTCTCATGAAGGAACCCCATGACAAGTTTTGTACCAATCATACCATTAGATTGCATCTTCGTCAAGTTAAATCGAAGCTATTTCCACCTTCAATTCTTCTGGAGTTATGTGGAAGCGAAATAATTTTTCAGCCCTAGAGATCCAATTAGTCGGATCCCTATCTTTCCATCTTGAAAATTTTACCTTCATGCGTGGGTAACTTGTGTCACGTTCCTGGTGTCTTATTCCTATATCTCCAGATCGATTCAATACAAGACTTGAGCTTTCATCTTGTTAAAGCTCGCTGAAAATTTTCAATAGGCTCCTTTTGAACTCGTTAAGGGTTTCTTGTAGTCGGTTCTCAATTCTGGTTTTCAAAGCTTCTAGTTGGGCTTTCATTGAGTTGTTGATAGTCATTGCATAGGGCAGCAGATCTGTAATACCTAATTCCTATTTCTGGTGTCGGGTTAAGGGCATCAACACTACCCTATTCGGTGTAGTTGTAGTGGGAGCGGGTGCTGACTATATCGTTGCTGCCATTGGCTGGGAGGTAGCGGCTATCGGTGTCATCTCTAACAGAGGCGCAGTGGAGAGCGACCACATATTGCAGAGGAAGCACTAAGGGCCGAGGCCGTGGTGGTTGCTGCGGTCGCTGAGAAGCAATCGCTCGACAAGGGGAAAAGAGAGGTGGATGATGGGAGCGACTGGTGGCGCGATAGAGGGTTGGGGGTGTTGCGGTTGCTATTGATGACAGTGGTGATTAGATGCATGCAGTGATAGAGGAGGAAGAAACAGAGGAAGTAGGGACGATCACCAAGGATTATGGTCATTGTTGCGCTGTTGGGAACAAAGACAACCATATAGTCGGGATGTGCACTAGAGTAGAGCGACGAGATGCAGACCCTGCCAAGAGGAGATTTTGCAATGGCTGTGGGCAACAATGGGGGGAGCATTGCTAGAAGGGCTGAAGATGCTCTGGAAGGCGTGCTATTGGAAGGAGACGCTAGCAACGTCGTCTCTGGCAAGAGGCGTAGTGGCGGTAGAGGAAATGGAAAGGAGAGGACCAGGGGAGAAGGGGAAGAGGAAGAAATGTCTTCCTCGCCAGTTTGGGACAATATGGATGAGGGTTGACGTTCGCATGGCTAGGGAGCAGGGCTGGAGACACGATTGGGAGGTGGGCGTTGGCGATCCTGGCTGGGGCCAACGAGGACGCCATGCGGGTGTTACTGCAAGGCCTCAGGGATCACGTGCGGAGGGGCTCCATAGGTAGAGGGTGGCAGCGTTAGCAGAGGAGGGAGGAAGGCAGCGCTAAGGCTCAGCAGGCAGGGCAACAACGATGACAAGGAAGGAGCAGGGCAGCAAGGTTGTGCGACTGATCAGTAACGGGGCACCGAGAGACCAGTTTCTGGCCTGGAAGGTGTGATGCTTGGAGAAGATGCTAACAGTGTTGGATAGAGTAGGGACAAGGGAGGATGAGGAGAGGAAGCGGTTGGAGTGGGAGGTAGTGACGCCATTGCCAGCATCGGAACAGCGGGGGAAGATGGTTGCGCTGGAATAGAGGGTGGCTAAGCCGCAGCCTTCTCCGCAGGCAGAGAGTAGGGAGATGGTTGCGTCGAGGGTTCGACGAGCGGTGGCTATGCACAACTGAGGACTGGGTTGCGGTAGTAGCAGGCCAAGCAATAGAGGCAATGACTGTCACGGTCGCTGCGGTCTCCGTGGTGTCGTCGACGAAGGTGGTCAGTGGGGAGGCACAACTTTGAGATAGGTAGGACTACAGGTTGCAATAAAGATTAGCATTAGAATCATAGCAAAGATGCCGAGGATCGTTGCTCTAGTACCAGATAATAAGAACCCTGAGGGTTCTATCATAAAAGAGAGGGAGAAGGGATAATGATCACTTCGAGGGGATTGACCTCCTTGATCACTTCGAGGGGATCAATCTCCTAGGGTTTGCCAAATAGCTGAGATGATATTTCATTGATTGATGAAAAAGAAGCAGTTACACCCATATTTATGAGTTCTACCTAAGAATCACATAGGACTTGGACTCTTTGATAAGACCCCAGATGAAGCTCTATAGATTTTGATCCTTGAGGGGGATCAACCCTTGGAATGCTATAAGGGTTCCTCCCTCCTGGATTCGGCAAAGGCTGAATTGAAGATGATAATTGCTTGATTTCAAAGAGGGGGGCGGCTACATCTTAAATAGGGATCAAAGTCCTAGCCCGAGGGGACACTTATCTAGGTGAAATTATCTTTTTACCCCTCCTATAGACATCCTACCTTAATAGGAACAAGGGGCGGCTAGGTTGGCTCTATAGCCGACCTAAGCAGGGGAAAACCCTGGCCAACTTGCCCAGTAAGGGGGCAGCAACTTCTAAGCCCTAAGGGCTAATCTAAACCCTAGCCATACTCCTTTATAAGATAAGAGTGACATTATTACAATCTAGCAGGGTTTTATTGACTACTTCTAGGGATATTAGGACTCAACCCTACTAGAGTCCTATCAAATCCGCCCTCTTAAAATTAGCCTTGTTCTCAAGGCTGAAGTTCCATGAACTCAGGGAACCGGGTCTTTAGCTCCTCATGTGACTCCCATGCTATTGTTAACTGAACTTTGGCCTCTTCATCAGTTGAGATGTTAGTTGGAAGGATTTGGGCTGAGTCGTCTTCTTTAAATTTCTATTTGAGGTAGGATACCTGGCGGATCAACTGTAATCTTGATCTGGTGCGCGAATTTGATCTCCAGGTTAGGGCCCCAATATGATCCTCAATTTTGCAAGGCCCAAAGAAATAGGGAGACTACTTCATTAAGGCTCGAGTTTCCTGCTGATCAGGCTAGAGGAGTAGAAAAACTCGATCTTCAATTTTTCGTCCATTCTGAAGTTTGTCGGGAGGCTATTTCTTCTTTACAAGTGCTGCCATATGGTTAGTCTTTAGATATCCAATCTTTCTTCTGGAATGGTGACTGCCCTCTGGTATTGTTCAGGATGATGAGAGTCCAATTTGGCATGAGCATGGATTGTAATTCTTCTAGTTTTACTCCTCTTTCGTGCCATGGACCTGTATCCAACTATATTGGTAGTTTTACTCCTAAATTTGGTAGTAATTAGTATCTCCTGTAAAAACCTCGTATGAAGTGTGGGGGAAGCCTCGGTGTAAATTAGGAGTCGATCATCTTGCATAAGAATAACCCCAATTCTAACTCCTGACGCATTGGCCTCAATGACCAAAGTGCGATCGAAATCGAGCAGCGCTAGGTCCGACATCATCGTCATAGTTGCCTTGAGTTGTTTGAAGGCTGCGGAGGCTTTATCCAACCATAAGAAGGAGTCTTTCTTCAGTAAGGACGTGAGCGGGGTACTTATCTTGACATAATCTTTCATAAAATTTTGGTAGTAGCCCGTGAGTCCAAGGAAACTGCGTGATGATTGTACGTTTGTAGGTCTCGACCATCCTTGCATGAGGATACTACTGACCCTCACTCTGGATGTGTCTGCTCCAATAATAAATACATGACCACGATTTGGTGTGGACGACATCATGGCTGTGAGGGCTATAGTTCCACTCGGCCAAGGTGGTGCATCTTTCTTTATAATGAGAGGGATCATGCTTTGTTGAGTCCTACGAATGATCCTTCCCCTTTTTTGATTTTGCCACTGGAGGGGCTCAATTTTCTCACGGTCTTGGGCCGTAGATCGGAGGTCATCATCAAGGAAGACTTTAAGCATCATGGTCTGATCCTAGGGAAAGTCATAGAAGTCACTTGAGATCTGGAAGTGTTGCATCAGTAACCATGGTGAGTTCAACAGGATGTAACACTTCAGAAGTAGCTTATCTCCAGGGAAAAGGATATAGGGACGTGTCATAGCGGGAAATAAGCATGACCGAACAATCTGTGTATCTGTCATCTCTTGGACGACCCTTTTATCTTTGACCTTCTGAGGTTGTATGAAGGAATCTGGTCGAGCAACAACTGGTAGAAGTTTCGACCTGTTCAACATAGCGGGGTCGGCCAGCTTCAGAGGAGGTAGTCGGCTCGGTTGGGTGGAGACGCCCAAAAATTCAGTAAGCTGTGGGAGTGGTTTTTTTTATCTTCAATCTCATGAAACTCCTGAATTTAAATTGGGAAACCATTGGATTCTTCTTTTGGTAACCCCTCTAAGTGTGGTGTTGTGGTTGTAGCCGCTGGGCTCCCTCGTAGAATCACCTTCTTTCATTTTTTAAAAAATTTCATGGTTAGCTTCAAAAAATTTCAGAAAATATCTCCAATCATGGACAACCAATCAATGTCAAGCACTATATCAAAACCATTAAGAGGGAGGAGGAAAAAAAATCAATAACTACGTCTTGCTCCTGTAGGATCAGTTACCCGTGGGCACTTCTGGTTGCACTTCAAAATTTGGCAGTTAGCTACCTTGATTTCAAACCCGTTGTAATCTTCTTTTTAGAGCATTAAGTGGGCAGTAACCTTACTACTCATGAAGTTGTGTGTGCTCCCGGCATTGATGAGGATGATGACGGACTGTTGCTCGAGAAACCTTCGATCTTCAATTTTTATAGGTTGGTGTAGCCGGCTAAGGTAGGGACCATGCGGGTGGTCGGTTGTGGTGTATCCTTCTCCTTGGGCTCGAGAGTCGTATCTTCAAGTTTGGGTTCTTTAGTGGGCGCAATCATCAGCGGGTTGGAATAGCCGGCCAATGCATGCACTGCGTAGTTGGCCGATTGGGATTCTTCCTCCATGGCTTCTTCTTTAGGTTTAAGGGCTTCTTTAGATGTTTAATTGTCCTCATCCTCCGCTGGTTCAATCACGAGGAGCTGGCCCTTTTTGCAGTGATGTTCGCGGCTCCACGGTTCGTCGCAATGCCAACACAACTTCTTGGCCGATCGTTCGTGAAGCTCGTCTCTTGTCAACTTTTTTGGTTCAGGGGCTTGGATGGCAGTAGAGGGGGTAGTAGGCCTCGACATGGTTGGTCGGGGAGTGACCCTTGTCCTTCGTACCTCGTGGTTCAATTGTTCTTCCTGGATACGTGTGAAGGAAATCGTCGCCCTAAGAGTGTACAATTGTCGCGCCTTTACTTCTCCTCGGATCTCCAGCTTTAGGCCCTCGATAGAAGTACATAAAAGTTATTTCTCAGACCAATTCTAAATTTGGTTAGATAAATGCTCAAACCTTGTTTGGTATTCTTTTATTGTAGAGGTTTGACGAATCTTTGCCAATTGTCCGTCGTTGTTGTTGAAATCGATTGGTCTGAAGCGGTCTAGTAGTCCTTCCTTGAATTGCTGCCAAGAGAGTCCTCCATGGGTGTGCTTAAATCAATTAAACCACTGAATAGCAACTCCCTCGAGGTGGATGGAAGCAATCTCCACTCATGTGGTGTCGGCGGTTCGGTAGAACCGAAATAGCGCTCTGCACCCGAGATCCACCCGATCGGGTCTCCTTCTTCCCATTTAGGGAAGTCAACCTTCATGCGTGGATTATTGAGATCAGAAATGATGTGGCCATGTTATTGAGGATCGTCTCGCCGATCTGAAGTTTCTCCGTGTTGTGATTTCCTCGGGCTCGACAGTCGGCCAATGCTGAATTTGGCGAAAAAGGATCGCATCTTCTCTTCCATGCGGTTTCCAAAGGCTTCAAGCTTTGCATCGATAGCCTTCTCTGATGCCATAGTATATGCCTCAAGATCTGTAATATTGAGATCTTTTTTCTATTGTCAGGTTAGTGGCATGGGAATTTTGGAGAAAGGGGTGGCCAGTTGGAAGGTGAATCGGTTTGGATGGAAGTAGGTTGCGGTTTAGGGCAGATTTGGGGCTGCAGTTTTGTGGAGTTTAGGCTACGAATTGGTGTGGTTTTAGGGCTGTGATAGCAATAGATGAAGGTTAGGAAAATAGGTTTTAGATCTGGGATAGATGACAATAAAGGTAGGTGTCTCGGTAAGGAAAGTTTTCTAAAAAGGTATGTGGATCGATAAGGAAGTAGGCTGATTTAGGTGGCTAATTTGGGGGCTGTTTGGATTCGGTTTAGGGTAGGGTTTTGAAGGGTTTTTGGTAAGGATGGTAGGGTTTGGTGATGAGAAAAGGAGAGTCCGAAATCCCACAAAAAACAGCACTCAAATCTGATAGAATTCGGTGAAAAGAAGTGCTGCTATGTGCTGTCCTTCTGAACCAGTTTTTGCGTCGGAGAAACAATGATTTCTCAATGTAAATTCCAGGAAAAAGTTTAAGAAAATTATGCAGAAACTCTTGGTTTAGATGTTGTCAACACCAGTAGAAATTTTGACAGCATAACGGTAGGGAAATAGGGCAAAAGATGCAAAGCAGATTCCTTCGTCGTAAAATTTCAGAACTGCGTGATGGTGAAAGATCGTACAAGAAAACCAGTTCCAAAAGGTATTTTTTTGTGAAATCAAATCCAGATGAAAGCCACTTGATCTTGAGAATTGTGTAAAAATTTTGGTCAGAAATGATGAACAAAAGTTTGGTTTCAAGTAGCAACAATCGGCTGAAAAAATTTCTGCAGCGTTTCGCCTTCGCAACGATGATAACGTTTGCGACGATAAAAAATTACAGCAAGGAAGCTTTGGAAAACTTCTCCCACGTGTAATAGGAAGGATCTTGTAGTATTGAAGAGGCATGGGTTATAAAAATATACAAAAATTTCAGATCAAATGCAGGAGGCAACGACAAATTGATTTGATCTGCGGCTGGGGTGGAAGGTGGAGGCGCGTGTCGTAGTAATTATTGGAATTGCTTAGGAAGGTGGAGGCGTGAATGAGGGCTACAGGGGCAGCAATATCGCTGCTCTGATACCAGATGATAAGATCCCAGATAGAGCTATATAGATTTTGATCCTTGAGGGGGATCAACTCTTGGAACGCTATAGGGGTTCCTCCCTCTTAGACTTGGCACAAAGGCTGAATTGAAGATGATAATTGCTTGATTTAAAAGAGGGGGGCATCTACATCTTAAATATGGATCAAAGTCCTAGCCCAAGGGGGTACTTATCCTATAGCCATCCTACCTTAATAGGAACAAGGGGCGGCTAGGTTGGCTCTATAGCCGACCTAAGCAGGGGGAAACCCCGACCGACTTGCCCAGTAAGGGGGCGACAACTTTTAAGCCCTAAGGGCTAATCTAAACCCTAGCCATACTCCTTTATAAGATAGGAGTGATTTTATTACAATCTAGCAGGGTTTTATTAATTACTTCTAGGGAGATTAGGACTTAATCCTACTGGAGTCCTATCACTATTCCACTCAGAGTTCCTTAGGACTTGGACTCCTAATTAAATAATAAATTTTAAATAAACTTCTAACTCCTATTGGATTAACAAACTTATAGAAACATAACTTAAAAATATGACTCAAAGGTTAAAAAATTTACCCATGTGTCTTATTTAACTTGTTGATATTTGAACATAATGTGATCTCTTATATTAAAATTTATATATAAAGTGTCTAATTAGTGATGCCTACCTCTATTGATAAACTATTTTGGTAAAGTGTTGCACTTTAATTTTTGTCTTCATTTCCACTCTATGGCCAATTAATATAGACTAAAGTTTTTGCTAATTACAGGTGCCCTACAAGCCAATCACGTGAGTAATAATACATGCGATATATTATAATAATCTTTTTGCTTATTATTACTACTCATATTTTCTCACATTATATTGTTTGCATGTATATTGTGATATCCTTAGATATATGCAATGAGAATCAGATCATGGTGAGATTACGATAATGAGACCGATTCACCTTTAAGCATAGACCATAAATAATCTTGGTCATATGTTATTTGCAAGGGACATCGAGATAACCAAATAACCAGTGTACTATATACATATCCATATGACGGAAGTGATTGGTCTCACAGTCACTCGTGTGTGGACACTCAGGTTACATTGCAGGTACTCATTGGAGGATGAGTTCACTGATTGATCTGCTTATGGAATGCTGGATGGTTAATGATACCCGATGTCAGACAGTGATTCCATAGTCCCAGTTATGTGTCTGGTCCTTAGACTTGAGACACCAAGGATGTCTTATATAAGTATTTCATTCTTTGACGTTAGGCTTTTGGGTCTGAAAGCTCCAAATTTGGTATAGTCTATTATCGAGAATGGTAGCTAATCTTGTTGAATCTCAAATTTTGATGATGAGATCAATTGATGAGTGTTTATCTAACATGTGTGTTAGAGGAAGATTTACAGGTCTAACTATGACAAGAGCAATGAAGTTACAACTAGATGATAGACCAAGATCAAGCTTAGGCATCAGGCCGGGTTCGAACGATGCAGTGGAGGGAACTACTTTTTCGAAAATTCCAATGGGTAAACCGTCGGTGAGCGACGGGTGTACTGCCACCGCCTAGGTTTTCGGGCAACTGACCCGCCCAGGCTGGGCGGTTGAACCGTTTGTACCCAAGAATCTGGGTACTTTGGGCGGTTGACCCGTCCAGGGCTGGTGAGTAAACCACCCGTACCTAGTTTTTTCGGGTATGTTTGATTTTTGGCTCCAATTTCTGAAGTCACTTGGGGTCTATAAATACCCCAAGTATTCTTGCATTCACAACAACTCTTTTTGGACAATTAAATTCTGTGAAAAAGAAATTGTGTGTGATTTGTAAGAAAAAGAAAAGGAAATGGAGTGATCTTAGAGTTAGAAATTTTCTCAAGTCTCCCTTGTAAGCAAAGTGTAAGAGTTTGATCTTCACCCAAAGAAGATTGGTAGTGGATGCCGGTGTGCCTCAAGAAGGAAGACTCGGGAGTGGACTTAGGCCTTTGATGCTGAACCACTCTTGTGAGTGCTTTTTGGCTTTCAATTACTTACATATTCTCGTATTAATGCTTCCGATTTAACTTAGCTCTTTGAAAGCAAAGTTTTCACGATAAGTTCTTTCCTTCAAACGTTGCTTATCTTTCCGGTTTGCTCATTAACTTAGCAACTTTCTTTTAATCACTCACTTGTTTCACTAATAACGAAAAGCTTCTGATTTTCTATCTTAGTTTAATCAAAAAGTTTTCATCTAAACCTAAAATTTATTTTTGTAATAATTTACCCCCCCTCTTAGTGCCAATTGATCCTAACAATTGGTATCAGAGCAAGATACTTACTCTTTGGATTAACACCCACTTGAGTAAATTGCTTGTTTTGGCATGAATGAGGGACATTCCATCTCACGTCCTCCCATGTTCATTGGGATGGATTACACGTATTGGAAGACAATGATGCGTATTTTTCTTATCTCTTTGGACCTTGATCTATGGAGTATTGTTGAGAATGGATTTGAAAAATCTTCCAAGCCAATGAATGAACTAAATGATTTGGAAAGGAAGAATTTTTCTTTAAATGCCAAGGCTATGAATTCCTTGTTTTGTGCTCTTGATAAGAATGAGTTTAATCGTGTTTCTGTTTGCGAATCGACCTTTGATATTTGGCACACTCTAGAAATCACATACGAGGGGACTAGTAGAGTAAAAGAATCTAAGATAAATATTCTAGTTCATAAATATGAGTTATTTCGAATGAAACCAAGTGAGTCCATTGGAGACATGTATACCCGTTTCACAAATGTCGTCAATGGCTTAAAAGTACTTGAAAAATATTTTTTGAATTTTGAATTAGTAAGATTTTAAGATCTTTACCAAAAAATTAGGATCCTAAAGTAACCGCTATTCAAGAGGCCAAAGACTTAAATAACTTGCCTCTTAAAGAATTGATTGGCTATCTTATGATATATAAACTAAATTGTAAAGCTCATAATGAGCTTAATGAACGCCTTCCAAAGAACAGGAAGGATGTTGCACTTCGGACAACAAATGACTCATCGAGTGAAACCTCGAAGGATGAGGACTATGATATTACTTTGTTATCAAGAAAATTTAAAAAATTATTAAAAAGAACAGGAACTATAAAAATAAAAAAGAACTGAAGAAGGACAATGTCATTTGCTATAAATGCAAAAAATCGGGACATTTCAAGAATGAATGTCCTCATTTGAAGAAGAAGCCAACACTAAAAAAGAAATCACTTTCGGCTACTTGGAATGAATCGAGCTCTTCAGATGAGGAAGACAACTCCAAATAAGAAGTAGCTAACTATGCCTTAATGGTGATCGAAGATTAAGGTTAGTGAGCCTTTAAATATTTTTTTTCAGAATTATTAAATATGTTTCATAATTTATTCAATGAGTTTAGAAAACTTAGCAAGTCTTTTAAATTCCTTAAAGTTGATCATGATTTGTTAGTTAAAGGACTTGACAAAATGTATGATTCATTAGTTTCACATAAATCATGTTCTAAATATGATTTACTAGATAATGTTAAAGAAGAGAACATCATGCTTAAAATCACACTAGAAAAATTTGAAATAGGAAACAAATCCCTAAATATGATCCTTGCAAATAAGGGTCATATTAATAGAAAAATAGCATAGGCTTTGTTGGTAATGTCCAACGAAAGCCAACCATGTTTGTAAGAGGACATACATTAAACATGCCACCAAGAATCATGTGTAATTTTTATGGTAAATTAGGACATAAGGCAAACAAATGATTATTTAGAAAATATAGTCCACATCATCTAGTATGGGTTCCAAAGAAAATATTATATAATAAAAATTAATTAGAAAAGAAAGAAAGAGTTCTTTATGGAGGACCCAATATAAAATGGGTGCCTAAATCAAATATATCATTCTTGTAGGTTTGTCTCCAAACTAAAACTAGGAGCACCAAATGATATCTTGATAGTGGATGCTTAAGGATGACCATAGATCCATCTTATTTTACTAAACTCACTAGCTTAAGTGAAGGAGTTGTTACATTCAGAGACAACAACAATGGTAAAATCATTGAAAAATGAACAATATGTAACACATCAAACCTCTTGATTGAAGATGTGTTTAGTTGATGACTTGAAACATAAATTGCTTAACACTAGTCAATTATGTGATAAAGGATATGTGGTTAAATTTCAACCTAATGCTTGCATACTTGAATTGCAGCACAAAAATAAATCCTTGATTGCCTTGAGAAACAACAATATATACACCATAGATATTGAAAATTTTTGTGATGAAACTTATTTTTCGGCTTTAAATGATGATGCTTGGATTTGACATAAAAAATTAGGTTATACTAGTATTAAACTTTTAAACCAAATATCTACCAAGAAACTAGTAAGATGTTTACCTAATCTTAAGTTTATCAAAGACAAAGTATATGACACTTGTCAATTAGGAAAACAAATAAAGAGTAGCTTTAAGTTGAAAAATCAAATTAGCACCTCTAGACCACTTCAATTGATCCATATGGATCTATTTGGACTAATTGATGTTACAAGTTTAGGTGGTAGCAAATATGCATATGTTTTAGTAGATGACTTTAGTAGATATATTTGGACCTATTTCTTAGCACATAAAAGTGATATATTTAAATGTTTTATAAAATTTTGTAAAGTTGTTCAAAATGAAAAAGGATACATGATTTCTTCAATACGAAGTGATCATGGTGGAGAATTTTAAAATAATGATTTTTAAAATTTTTGTGATTCAAATGGATATATCCATAATTTCTCTACTCCATGAAATCCACAACAAAATGAAATAGTAGAAAGAAAAAATAGGAGCTTACAAAAAATGGCTAGAACAATATTGAATGAACATAGTCTTCCCAAATATTTTTGGGCTGAAGCCATTAATATGGCATGCTATGTTTTAAATAGGGTTCTAGCAAGACAATTACTCACTAAAACTCTTATGAATTATGGAATGACAAAAAGCCAAATATTTCTTATTTTAAAATATTTGGTTGTAAATATTTTATTTTGAATGAAAAGGATGCTTTAGGTAAATTTGATGCAAAATCCAATGAAGGTATTTTTCTAGGTTATTCTTCTATTTTAAAAGTTTATCGTGTTTTTAATAAAAGAACATTAGTAATAGAAGAATCCATTCATGTTGTTTTCAATGAGCTTACCAAATTTAGGAAGATTGATTTTGATGATGAAATTGATTTTGATACTTTGAATTTAAAAGATAACACTCCTAAAAGTAACTTGGATGTATCTACTTCCTATACTAGGAATGGAAGTATGTGAATGATCATCCTAAGGAGCTTATAATAGGAGAAACATCAAAAGAAATTCAAACTCGATATTCTTTTAGAAATTTTTGTGTAAATGCCACGTTTTTTATCAAATCGAGCCAAAGTATACTGATGAGGTCCTAAGAGATGATTCTTGGATTAATGCAATGCATGAAGAGCTTAATCAATTTGAGAGAACTGAGGTATGAGAGCTTGTTCCTAGACCTAATGACCATTTAGTGATTGGTACTAAATCAATATTAAGAAACAAGCAAGATGAAAATGACATCGTGATTAGAAACAAGGCTAGATTAGTGGTCAAAGATTTTAACTAAGAAGAAGGAATCGATTATGATAAAATATTCGCTCCTGTGGCTAGACTTGAAGCCATAAGGATGCTCTTTGCCTTTACTTCTTTTAAAAATTTTAAGTTGTTTCAAATGGATGTTAAAAGTACTTTTCTAAATGGTTTTATTTCCGAAGAAGTGATGTTGAACAACCCCTCGGCTTTGAAAATAATTTTCTTCCTAATCATGTTTTCAAACTTACAAAAGCTCTCAATGAATTAAAACAAGCCCCTCGGGCTTGGTATGAAAGACTTAGTTCTTTTCTCAATGTAAATAAATTTTCAAAAGGCAAGGTTGATACCACATTATTTTTTTAAGTATTTTAAAAAAGATTTACTTATAATTCAAATTTATGTTAATGATATCATTTTTGGATCTACAAATGAATCTTTATGTGAGTCTTTTGCTAAAGAAATGAGTCAATAATTTGAAATGAGTCTAAATGGTGAGTTAACATTCTTCTTAGGATTACAAATAAAACAACTTGATGATGATATTTTTATTAGTCAAAATAAGTACATATTGAACTTGATAAAATGATTTGGGATGGAAAATGCTAAAGCATTAAACACTCCCATGAGCACATTTACAAAGTTGGACTTAGATAGCGAAGGAGAAAACATTGATAAAAAAACTTATAGAGTTATGATAGGAAGTTTATTATACTTAACTGCTACAAGACCGGATATCATGTTTAGTGTTGGATTGTGTGCAAGGTATCAATCTAACTAAAAACTCTCTCATTTGAAAGCAGTTAAATGAATTTTTAGATACTTGAAAGGAACATCTAAACTAGGATTATGGTATCCTAAATCAAAGAACTTTGACTTGATTGCCTATTTTGATGCTGATTTTGGTGGATATAGAATAGATAGAAAAAGAACTAGCAGAACATGTCAATTTTTGAGGCATACACTTGTTTCTTGGACTTCCAAGAAACAAAATTTAGTAGATTTATCTACTGCAAAAGCAGAATGCATTGAAGCTAGTGCATGTTGTGCCTAAGTCATTTGGATGAAAAACACACTAGAAGACTATGGAATAAAATTAAAAAATATTCCTATAAAGTGTAATAATATAAGTGCTATATGTCTAACTAAAAATCCTATTCAACATTCAAGAACCAAACATATTGATATTAGACATCATTTTACAAGGGATCATGTAAATTGTCAAGATATCTCATTGGAATTTATTGACCCTAAACATCAATTAGTAGATATTTTTATAAAACCCTTAAATGAAGAACAATTTGATTTTCTTAGAAGAGAACTTGGAATGTTAAATCATGAAAGTATGTGATTTGCTAATCTAGATTTTATGATGATAATAATGTTTTTAAAAGATTACCTTGTTATGAAATTATCTTATTGTTGACATGAATTATCCATCTCATTATTTACAAAAAAATTGCTAAATTACATGAGATGATTTTAAAATGCTTGAGTAGCTCTTAAACTCTTTAATTTTCTTGGATTTCTTGGATTTTTGAGCTTATCTTTGAAACTTTCTTTTAGAAATTCATCCCTACAAAATTGAAAGCTCTTGTTAGTAATTTTTTTGCAACTCCTCCCTTGTTTTCTTTCTTTCTTTTTCACAAGAGGAAGAAAGTTCTTTTATGAATCATATTATATTTTAAAAAGGGGGAGCAAAAACTCATAAGCCTAAAATCCTTAGTCCCACTTCTCACCTTTTTGTTGATGACAAAGGGGGAGAAATTGATATTGATGACTTATGTAATTGAATGGATGTTGGTGACTTATGTAATTAAATGGGTGTTGATGACTTTTGTAATAACTTAAGGAAAATTTTCAAATGCTTGAAATTCGTGATAATCCTTGATGCGTTGATGACATGCGTTGATAACATGATAATCCTTGATGCTTTGATGACATGATACTTTAAAAGCAAATTATTGTTGCTATATACATGTCTTATTGCAATATTTGAAATATGATTTGCTTGAAATATTGATTGTCTTAATTCACTTGAATCAAGAGTGAGTGATTCTCTTGTATTTAAGTCCTTTTTATCTTGGCATGAATTTAGGGGGAGTTAGGATTAACTCCCGTCATCAATTGATTGTCATCATTAAAAAGGGGGAGATTGTTGAATCTCGGATTTTGATGATGAGATCAATTGATGAGTGTTTATCTAACATGTGTGTTAGAGGAAGATTTGTAGGTTTAACTATGATAGGAGCAATGAAGTTACAACCAGATGATGGGCCAAGATCAAGCTTGGGCATCAGGCCGGGTTCAGACGATGTAATGGGATCTCACCGGTGGGAACACGCCGGGAGATCGCCAGAAGAAGACCGGAAGACTTGTCGCAAGAATGCCGGAGGCTGTCACATTGGTGGGAGTTAGGTCTTGATTATCTTGATTGGTCATTAAGTGTTGTAATTATTGAGTCATAGAAAGGATTTGAGTCCAAATTGAGTTAGATTTGGAAGGAATCCAAATCAACTTAATAAGGCAATCGGGTCCACTATTAGGGTTTGATTGAGCTCAGGTTGAGCTCAATTGGTTGACCAAAGGGTTGGTCAACATCAGGTTCAAGCTGGAATTTAGAAAGTGGAGGGAACTACTTTTGCGAAAATTTCGATGGGTAAACCGCCGGTGAGCAGCAGGTGTACCACCACCGCCTAGGTTTTCAGACGACTGACGACGGCTGACCTACCCAGGCTGGGCAGTTGAACCCCCCGTGCCCAGGAATCTGGGTACTTTGGGCTGTTGACCCGCTCAGGGCTGGCGGGTAAATCGCATGTACCTTAGTGTTCGGGTGGCTGAGCCGCCCAGGTCGACGGGTAAACCACTTGTACCTGATTTTTTCAGGTATATTTGATTTTTGGCTCCAATTGTTGAAGCCACTTGGGGTATATAAATACCCCAAGTATTCTTGCATTCACAACAACTCTTTTTGGGTAATTAAATTTTATGAAAAAGAAATTGTATGTGATTTGTAAGAAAAAGAAAAGGAAAGGGAGTGATCTTAGAGTTAGAAATTTTCTCAGGTCTCCCTTGTAAGCAAAGTGTAAGGGTTTGATCTTCACCCAAAGAAGATTGGTAGTAGACACCGGTGTGCATCCTTCTTGAGGCCTTTGACGCTGAACCACTATAAAAATTGTGAGTGCTTCTTTACTTTCAATTGCTTACATATTCTTATATTAATGCTTCTGATTTAACTCAACTCCTTGAAAGCAAAGTTTTCACGATAAATTCTTTTGTTCAAACGTTGCTTATCTTTCCGGTTTGCTCATTAACTTAGCAACTTTCTTTTAATCACTCACTCGTTTCACTAAGAACAAAAAGCTTCAGATTTCCTATCTTGGTTTAATAAAAAAGTTTTCATATAAACCTAAAATTTACATTTGCACTAATTCACCCCCTCCCCCCCTCCATAGTGCTAATTGATCCTAACAAACCTTACAAAGCCAATTGAGTGTCAGTAGATGATTATCTACTCTCAGCATCACAAGAGGTATATCTCGTGTGTGCTCGCTCAGACAAATCTCTAGCCAGAGTCGTTCAGATTAAGAAAGGAGTTCTCCAAGAGAATCCTATTAGAGTGAGACTCCAATAGGATTTCGCATGGGTCTGACGAAATCATACACGCTAATACAATCTCTGGGATATTAGTTGCATGAGGGACCATAGATACACGATAACTAAGGATAGACACGTCTAATGGATGAGATCCCAAGTACCATCTGGGGACTATGGCGTAGTGGCCTAGTGCGTCCATAGTTGATGAGTCGAGTTGATTATTATGGAGAAAATAATTCACTACATGAGTCCTGAGTCAGAAGGAGTTTTGATAGGAGTGACTCATGCCCAACTCCGTATTGGGCCTAGAGGATCACACACATATGATATATGTTACGATGAATAAAGGTGTATACATGAGATATCTGTAGAGCCCCTATTTTATTGGATATCCAATAAGCCCCTATATTATTGGATCTTATGGATGAGATCTAATAAGAGATTACTAGATACTAATCCACTAATCTAAGAGGCTTGGGTAGTTGGATAAATATCCAATACCTAATAGAACAGAATCCATTAGGGTTAAGTTGCATGCACCTCCATAAATAAGAGGAACTCTAGAGCTCATAGCTTAGAGCTTAGTGTGGTTGCCCTTTCTATTCTCCTCATGATTTTAGGAGTGTCGTCACCGCATCTGCTGTGTGGATCACTGTTAGAGATGAGCACAAGTGTTCCACTTCACCTTCTCATTCAAATCTAGAAATTTCAGGAATATACGAACTACCTTTGTAACACATCTCACATGAAACATGCAGTTTTCGATTTTGTGATTTTTCGTGCACCAATTGTTGCACGACGACCAAGTACTTTAGTTTAGAAAATATGGTTTTTGTTTTTATTTTCCATTGCGCATACGATGCCAATCAAAGATATCTCAACAATGGTATCATAACTAGTTTCGTTATGCGATGATTGGCTTATAAACTGCATGTGATGTGTTTAATAACATAGAATTATTTTACATATTCTTTATGTATTTTTGTCATAATTTTTAGATCTAGATAGCACCTTATCTTGCTGTTGGGTGGTGCTTTGGAGAGGTCTTTTGATGTCAAAATTATTAATGCAAAAGAGGAAAAAAAAAGGACAACAATTGTTGCTGTCTTGTAGGTAGGCTAAATGCTACTTGTAGCCTTGGCTGAGAGTCTGTTTGATGCTCTTAGTTTGGCCAAAACCACCATGGTCGAGAGTAGATCTTGTTAGTCTTAGCCATGGTTGAACCGGTGGTAACCGGGCATTGGCAGCAGTTGCGCATAAGTGATAGTGGCGGTGCACGGGCAGAGGCCATGCAAGCGATGACTGTATTAATGACAGTCGCTTGAGCACCAACTATCACGCCCCCACATTCGAGAGGCGTGAACCCATCAGAAATCAAAAATATATTATAATTTATCCACAATCCGTACCTAGGATCCAAACTAACATTGAGGATATTGATTAAATATTTTCAAAGATCATTCACATCCATTCATAAAACCTATGCATTTTATAAATCTTACACATCACTCGATAATCCACGAAACCCATAGTTAACTTAACCAAAAATATTAACCACACTTATAAAATCATCAGTCTCAGAAATCTATATGAATATAAAACCAATCATTTTTCATCACTTCATATGATTGTAAAACTTAACATTCAAGGATTCTACACTAAGAGGTATTCTATCCTTTTTACAAGATACATCAGTTCATATTTATCTACAATATTTCATTACATACAAAATATTCTTATACAATATTTCCCAACAAGACTTGTCCAAAATCTACATAGCTTTCCATTGTCTCAGCTCAGTTTTAACTTTTTCTGTAAGTGACAAGCTAACTTGTAAAATTTATATAGCAATAGAGTGAGTATATAGAGCTCAGCAAGTGACTAACATATCCAAGACAAAGAAGAATAGTTTTTAAAACAAACTTGATATCAGATAGCAAGGCAAAGGTATAAGAATCCATAGGTAGCATCTTGTAAGATATATAATCACAAATCATTTCGTTTGAAACATATTTTGATCATAATAGTAGAGGAAGAATAGTTAGAGCATATCATTGGTATGAAATATCTCAGAACATATCAATGCCAACTCGGAGCATATCAACGGAATATGAAATGATTCGAAGCATATCAAAGACGTAAGAATGTCAAGTAGCATATCAATGGCAAACAAAATATTTCGGAGCATATCAATGAGAATACAAAACATTTCGGAGTATACAAAAGATGTATAAAGTGTTTCAGAAACATATTAAAGGTATAAAAAATATTTCAGAGCTTATCAAGATGCATAGGTCATATTTTAAAGCATATCAATGGTGTTTGAATAATCTCAAAGCTTATCAAATGAATAATTAAGGAATAGAAGCTCAAATATCAGATCAGACATAACATTCATTTTTTTCTTATTTAAAGCGCATAAACAAACTCATAAGCAATGCTTTGGATATCATATCAAAGACATAGAGGGTGAAGTGAGATCATAAGCATAATGTGGATCATCCATCGCTGAATGACCATCAAACATAAGTCTCCCATGTTTGGGTGAAGTCAGTGGGGCCGACAAGAGCATAGCTAGCTCTGAACACAATACCCTTTATAATTTCTAACAAAGGTCTAGAATATATCCCACAAACACTAGAGTACAAAAGGATATGAGCAATAAAGTGACATATCAAAAGCACATGCGGAACAATGAAATATACATATTCTAATATGAAGCAATACTATGTGAACGTAAACATTCATAATTTGTATTCAGATAGTCAAAGAATAAAAAATAATAGTGCATAAGAATTTAAAGCAATAATATAAGGCTCAATTGAAGGATGGGCTTTAATTGGATTATAGACAAAATATGATCCGATAACATATCAAAAATATAAATGGTGAAGTGGGATTATAAACATAATATGGTCCATCTGACCACCAAACATAGAGAGTATCACAGGCTCCAAGCATAACATACCCTTTCCCATTTCTAGCAAAGGTCCAGAATATCCCATAAACACCAGAGTACAAAAGGACATGAGTAATGAATTTGGCTTATGTCAGAAGCACATGCGGAACAATAAATTATGCATGTGCCTAACAAAATAATATGGTGTAACATCAATTAATATATAACATATTCAGATATGTAAGGAAATTAAAGACAAGAGCATCAGAGAATTCAGTTTTGAAATGGATGAAGCATGAATGGGCAAAACTGATACAATCACTATTCTAGCAGAATTTAGAAGGCACATCTCAAAGTTATTTTGAACAATCAAATATATTACAAATTACTGAAAAAGGGTATATTTGGAAAGCTAAATCAATCTAATTTTAGGTAAAATAAGTTTCATACAAATTGAAGGTCTCTACCAAGAGTTATTGATGATTTGGTAACCAAAGGTTCGAAATCATAGTCCCTGTTTTACAGAATCCATAAGGTCTAACAAAATAGAAATTTCGATAGTCATTTGGACTTTAAATCTTTCAATCCTAATATCAAATGAAAGATCTATGAGCATATTTTCTAATGAATATAGTTTTATATAAGTCAGTGACTCCAACAGAAAGATATATGCAATATAGTGATGAAAGGTCAAGAGCTACATACTTTGTTTTATAAATTTTATATGCTTAATTGAAATAAACGTTTGGGCTAGCAAATGAACTCCAAATTCTTCAAACTTAGTTTTAAAAGAAAGATATATGAATCTATTTTTGAAGAAAATAAGTTTGTCCAAATCAAAGGTCTGTATTAAAAGTTACAACTTGAACAAGGCAGATAGGTCATAATCTCAAAAATATTACAGATTCACACTTAGGCAGCCAACAGAAGAGATTTCGATTTTGTTCCAAATTTTATCTCATAATCAAGGCAAAAGTAAAGATAAATTTTGATAGAGAAAGGATAGAAAATATTATGTAGGATGGAGTTAGAACACTTGCCTTTGCAAATTTTGATCCCAAATGTGGATTTGATAAAAATGTCAAAACCCCCAAATCTTATCTTCTCCTCTTCCTTCTCTTCTTCCTTCTCTTCTTTTTCTTCTCCTTCACAAGTTTACGTTGCAGCAATCCCTTTCTTCTCTTTGTTATTTGTTTAAGCTAACATATGAGTTGTAGGTGGCAAACATGTATGTAAGGTGCATATGTGTCACCTAAGCACATGTATAAGTGGCACCACTTTTAACTAGGTAATGACATATATCATCACCCTTTTTTTTATAACTTAATTTGTATCTTACATAATTCATATCAAACTTTTAAGTTTTACATTTAGGTCCCTAGTAATAAGCTTTTAAACAAATTCTCATATTTACAAATAGGTCCTTACAAACAATCTATTATCAAATAAATTTTATTAATAATTTAAAATTGATCATTACAAATATTTTAAAAATAAGGGATATTACACCAACCGCACACACCCGTAGGTGTGGTGGTTGTAAAGGTAGTACTTGCGGGCAAGGCAACTACGGGTGAAGGCGGTGCCCGCTCGTAGAGGTGGCGCTTGCTGGTAAGGCACCCATACGCAAGGCGGCACCCACCTGCAAAGGCGGTGGCAACATATACGCTAGGAAGGTGGCGGCCTTCAGCTCGTCGAGGTAGTGATCATCCATGGGCGGAGGTGACAATCACTCTTGTGCAAGGGAGGCGGTGCCGCTTACAGAAAGGCGATGTCGCCGTGTGTAGAGTTGTCGCCTACGGGAAGGCGATGGCCGCAAGGAGAGGTTGCTGTGCAATGGATTATGGCTTTTTGGGAAAAAGATAATTTTGCCCTTCTAAAATATAAAAATTCTAAAGTCTATCCTTTTTATCCAATTTTCATAAATACCCTTCATAAATAAAAAATTCCCTCATATATCCTAAAATTAAAAGAAAAGTTAATTAAAATATTTAATTAACTATATGATTATTATCTAATACTCCTATATGATGATGTGACATGTGATGTTTGATATGGGAGGATGATCATGGATCATGTGATGTGTGTACTCGATTATTATTATTATTATTGGGGCCTATGAGTCTCCATTTTTCTTATTTATTGTCGAGCCTGTGTGTCTATGATTATGTTATAATTACACGAACAAGCGTGATAGAAGCATGGAGGTAGCAACGGGACACACGAGGCCAATCTGTATTATCCCAACGCATGGAGATGTGCCAAGGTGCCGGTAGATCCTATAATGACAAGATGGATGATCATAGGACATGGAGATGCACTGATGCACACATAGACCGTGATTGGGCCCATTGGCTTAGGCCATCACATTAGGTTGTGGTCTATGATCATCTGGTATGGATGTGGATATGTGATTACTATGCACCTACTAGATAAGTGTATATATATTTACATGTAATGTAAATATATTAAATATATATGTGTGTGACACATCGTATTAGGAGACCGAATAAAAATCACCTTGCATAATAATATTAAGTTGGTAAGCTTGAGGCAATTGATTGATCCTGCGGCCTTCCATTGTTATGGGAGAGATAAAATCTTGATGTAGAATGAGTTGGTTGAGTTTCTCGAGGCTCACCTATATTGTGATTCGAGAACTTGCCTATGACACAAAGATGTCACCAATGATCTAAGGATATGGTATGCTTGGTCGAGTCCCTCGAGGGCATATCATCGAATTAGACTCATCTTGGAATAATGATGATATCTTAACAAAACATCTTGGTTGAGTCCCTCGAGGCCATGATGGTTCGGAGGTCGAAAAAGATGAATATCATAGGGAGTTGTGATTGGCAAGAATTACCTACCTTTTTGGGCTTAGTATGATTGGTCGAATAGCTTGAGGTTACACTAAGACACTGATTGGATCTCAATATGTTAGAACCTCGTATGATTCTAAGCTTCGATTGATCTCTGAAGTGGATCGGCCTCCTTGGAACTCTATAGGGGTTCCTTCCTCCTTGGTATTCGGCTACAAGAGCTGAAGAAAAATTGATCTATTCATGATAAAAAAAGGCTATGGCTAAAAGTGTTTATATAGGGCCTCAAAACCCTAACCCTAATAGAACTCCTACTTCTAATAGACTTCTTCTTACTAAACTCCAACTCTTAATCAACTCCTAACCCCTAGTCGACTCCTACCTACTCCAATTAAACCTCTCCCTAACCCTAGCTGGCTTCTTTAATTAATGGGGGTGGCGGCTAGCTTAGGGTTTATATGACTCATATTTTTTATTGACTCCTGTGACTTTATAGATTTAGGACTCGACTCAGCTAGGGTCGTAACAAAATCATCCTATTTAAATCAGCCTTGTCCTCAAGGTTGAGACTCCATGAACTCCGAAAATTTGACCTTCAATTCCTTATAGGGCTCCCACATGGCATCTTCTGTAAGTAAATTTGTCTATTGCGCCAACACCTCAATAGTGGGACGTCGACGGTGCATCACGGTCCGACGGTCAATGATTGCCTTCGGTTGGATCTGGACTTCTCCATAGCGGTAGTATCTGGTAGATGACTCTAGGCCATCTCGTTTTCTCCAAGCTTGAGCTTAAGACATGACACGTGGAAGACTGGATGGATCTTGGAATCTTCAAGTAGGTCTAGCCGGTATGCCACTTCTTCAATGTATTATGTAATCTGGTAGGACCCATAAAAGCGAGGTGGAAGCTTCATGGATGCTCTATTGTGGATGGATGTCTGCTTATAAGGCTGGAATCGATGGAAGACCTAATCTCCCACTGAGAACTCTCTTTCACTTTTGTGCATATTGTACTGCTGGTTCATCCTTGCTTGGCCCACTGAGAGAATCTTTCAACAATTTCAGAACTTTATCTTTGTCTATGAGCTCCCTGTCTACCTGATCTACTTTGGAGGGGCTGATTATATATTTTGGGATTACAAGTGGTGGTCGTCCATACACGGCTTCAAATATAGTACACTTCGTCAAGGAATAGTATGTCATGTTATACCACCACTCGACCCAAGGGAGCCATTTCGTCCACTCTTTTGGCCGATCGCTGGTGAAGCATCCGAGGTATGTCTCTAAGCACCTGTTTACCACTTCAGTCTCACTATCGGTTTCTGGATGGTACGCCATGCTCATATTCAGTTTGGTGCCCTATAACTGAAATAGTTCTATCCAAAATTTGATGGTAAAGATCCTATCACTATCACTTACGATAGATCTAGGTATCCCATGCAAGTTTATAATATTATCTATGAAGATTCAAGCAATGCTAGCGGCGGTGTAAGGGGTGTAAGGGCTACGCACGACGCAAAAGTGGGCATATTTTGTAAGACGATTGACCACGATGAGAATTGTACCTTTTTCTTGGGATGGGGGTAACCCTTCGATGAAGTCCATTGAGACATCGGTCTATACTGCCTCCGGGATGGGTAGTGGTTGCAACTTCCCAGAGCTTACCACTTTTTCACCTTTATGTCGTTGACACATGTCGCATCGTGCTACAAAATCAACAATGGAGTTCTTCATCCCCTTCTAATAGAAATTTTGTTTAATCCTCTTATAGGTTCAAAGGAATCCTAAGTGCCCAACCACTAGTGAGGAATGCCTCTCCTGTAGGATGGTTTTATGCAAGGAGATTTTGATGCTAGCACTATTCATCCTTTATATCGTAAGTCCTTCAAGTCCTAATTGTAATGCGCCATGGAGCCTAGTTCTTCCTCCAATTTTTTATGGTCTCCCTAATCTCTGGATCATCTCACTATACTTTCTTGATGTTTTCAAGGAAGTCGTTGATTGGAAGAGAGATGGTTGAAAATTCAGCTTGCTCGAGTAGTTGGGAGAGCACATCTACAACCACATTCTCTTTCCTCTTTTTGTAAGTTATTTTATAATCATATCCAAGAACTTTGTTACCCATTTTTACTGCTCGGGGGATGATATATTCTGTTCTAAAAAATATTTAAGACTCTTGTGATCTATCTTTATTTGAAAGCATCAGTCGATCAGGTAGGGTCTCCACTTTGTCATCGTGTGCACGATCGCAAGCATCTCCTTGTCGTAGATGGACATCTTCAGGTGTGAAGGAGATAAAGCTTTACTAGTGTAGGCCAGGGGTCGGCCTTCTTGCATGAGGACATTGCAGCCTTGAGAGTATCGAAGGCTATGGAGCTTTGTCCGACCACAGGAAGGCATCCTTCTTCAGCAAGGATGTGAGGGGGGTGCTGATCTTTCCATAATTTTTTATAAATTTATGGTAGTAGCTTGTTAGTCCGAAAAATCACCATAGCGCTTTTATGTTTGTAGGCACCGGCCAGCTTTGCATTGCCTCGATCTTTGAAGGATCTAACACCACACCTTCCTCCAAGATTATATACCCTATATATTCCACCTTATTATGTAAAAAACTGTATTTCGACTATTTGACAAAAAGAGTATGTTCTCGTAGAATCGTCAAAACAAGTCGTAAGTAAGAAAGGTGGCTTTCGAGCGAAGGGCAATAAACAAGGATGTCGTCGAAGAAAACCAACGCAAACTTATGAAGATAACTCTTTAAGATATCATTCATGAGGCTCTAAAAAGTGGAGGGAGCATTGGTGAGGCCGAAGGGCATTACCAAAAAATCGTAATGGGGTTCGGACGATGCAGTTAGGAACTTGCCTGGAGTGCGTCGGGAGCTCACCAAGGGTATTGGGAGTTTGCCAGGATGGCGTAAAGGAGTTCACCGAAAGAAGATCGAGACTCGCTGGAAGATTATCGGGGGTAGCCGTAAGGCTTGCCGGGAGTCGGTAAGGTCTTGAAGTGGATTTGTAGCCATGTTGATTGTAATTAACATCGTGCAGGTTTAACCATGACGGTGAAAAGGAGTTACAGATGAGACATAGACCCAGGATCAAGCTTAGACATCGGGCCAAGATTTGGATAATGCGGTGGGAGCTCACTGGGAGTTCACTAGGACTTCACTGAAGGTATGGGGAAGATCGCTAAGAACACGTCGGAAGATCGTCGGAGGAAGATCGTGAGACTCGTCATAGGGAATGCCAGAGGTTGTCAGATTATGGAGAGTGAGGTCATAAGCTTGGTGATTATGTTTGATTGTAATATTTAAGTCATAGGTTAAGATCGAGTCCAAAATGAGTGTGATTTGGAAGGATTCCAGATCAACTCAAAGAGGCAACCGAGTCCACTAAAAGGGTCTGATTGAGCTTAGGTTGAGTTCAATTGGTTGACTAGAGAATTGGTCAACGTGTGGTTCAATTTAGGATTGGAAAAGTGAAGGGATCACTTTTCCGGGATTCCTGGCTGCTGAACCGTTGGTGAGCGACAAGTGTACCACCACCGCCCAGGATTTCGTGAGGCTGTCAATGGCTGAACCACCTAGGTTGATGGCTGAACCGCGCGTACCCAATTTTTTCGGGTATGTTTGAATTTTGGCTTCAAAATTCTGAAGCCACTTGGGGCCTATATATACCCGAAGTTTTCTCGCATTCCATACAATAATTTTGGGGATTACATTCTGAAAAAATTTGTGTGAATTGTAAGAAAAAGACAAGGGGAAGGGAAAGAGCTTTGAGTTAGAAAAATTCTTGAAGTCTCCCTTGTAAGCTCAAGTGTAAGGATTTGGTCTTCACCTAAAGAAGATCGGTAGTGGACACCGGTGTGCCTCGAGGAGGACTCGGGAGTGAGTGGATGTAGGCCGGTTAGTGCCGAACCACTATAAAATTGTTAGTTCCTTTTTTGCTTACCTTGCTCACTACTTTTGTATTGATGCTTCCGATTTTATTTACGTTTTGAAAGCAAGGCTTTGAAATCAACCACTTCACTTACGACATTGCCTATCTCCTTATTCGGATTTGCTTGTTCTTTTTTTAGTCATCTTCAAGCAAGAAGCTTAGCATTTCTCTATAAGATTAAATTACTTTACTTGAACTAAAAGCTTCGGATTTTTCTCTCGTGCTTCAAGCGAAAAGTTTTAAGTTAAGCGAAAAGTTCTTTTTTGAGAGCACATAGTTTGTCTTCCATATGAGCCTCGAAGGTCTCCAACTTGGCATCGATCATATCTTCTGATGTCATGTCATATGCCTCTAGATCTAAAATCTTATGATCTTTTTTCTACTGTCGGGTTAAGGGCATAGGTTGGTAGAGAGATTGATGGCTGCAGAAGATAAGAATTGGAGGTGAAAGGTTGCAGTTTGGGCTACAATTAACGTTGCTATTTGGGCCAGTTGTAAGGATTGAAATTAGGCTACGCCACTGCGTCTGAGGGCTAGGAGGGTGCCTTAAGGGTGATGTGGGTGGCATCAGCAGATTCGGTAAGATTTGGTGGTGTATGTGGTGGAAAAAATTAAAAAGATGCAGCGACATAATTTTACGTCGAAGAACAACAATTCGACAAAAAGTTTTTAGCAATTCATCAAAGATTAAAAGAAGAATTTGGGGAGAATCCGCTAGTAAGGAAAGCCAAGCCGACGTAAAATATGAAAATGAATATAGTAGTAATTTGTGTTAGGATCAAAGCGACACTAAGAGAGAGGGGGTGGGGGGGGGGGGGGGGGGGGGGGGGGGGTGGGTTGAATTAGTGCTGATGAGAAATCTTTGTCGATTTGAAAATTTTGCTCAATGAAAATCGTATTGAAAATGTGTTTAAGTGTAGAGATGTTTATAATAGTGCAAGCAAAGATAATAGATAGTTAAATAATGTAGCAATGAAGTTAAAGAGCAAAGAAGAGGAAGCAAATCGATTTTATAGTGGTTCGATCTCGTGACCTATGTCCACTTCCTGATTCCTCCTTCGTTGAGGCCACCGGATTCCACTATTGACCTTCCTTGAATGGGTGAAGATCAACTACCCTCTTACAACTCTATTATTCTTTTATAGGTTTAGGAGATAACCTTTACAAGACTCAAAGCTCCCCCTTAAATAAAAAACTACACAAGATGAAGTGAGGAGAAGCTCTAAATTACAACAGCATTTTCACAAGATGTTTGCTCTTAATTGCTTGCATACCTCAAGCAAAAAAAGATTGGGTATTTATAGGCCTCAAATGGCTTCAAAAGTGGAGCCAAAAATTAATTTTTAAATGATGCCGAGGTGCTAGTCTCAAAGACTATGTTCTGGGTGGTTCAACCGCCTCACACGGTTTGGGAGACTATGTTCTGGATAGTTCAGTCGCCTGACAGTTTGGGAGAATATGTCTGGGTGGTTCAACTATCCAGTCTAGGCGGTTCAACCACATGACACACCTTCAAAGACTGTGTCATCTTGGAGACTGTATCTTCAAAGACTGTGCCTTATCTGACCTTGGGTTACTGAAATGACTTCTAAAATGAGTCCAAATTAGCCCCAATTAAGGCCTAATGGCCTCTTAATTGAGTTAATAAAACTAACTCTCATTATGGTGCTAACTACGACACTCAACATACAATCTTCGTTGTCTGATCGTCTCTTCGACAAACACCCGACATCTTTCCGATGAACCCCCGACGAACTCCCAATTTCCTTCGGTGAACTCTCGGCAAGCTCCCACTACATCGTCCGAACCATGGTCGGATGTTCAAACTTGACTCCGGCCCAACATCTGATTGTAATGCCCTTTTACCATCGTAGTTAATCCTGCATTACTTTTTTTAACACACGAGTTAGATTCAATAAGTTGTTAGCAGGAAATTTAGAGAACTAATAGCAATTATGCGGTTGAAATTTTGCAACACAACTTTCGTCGGAAAGATGATAACTTTACGACAAAAAGTTTTTGCAGCGAGTAATATTTTGTAGCAATATAAGGAAGATGCAATGTATTACTACTACAAGGGATAAATGATGATGAAAGCAAAGCTGATTCAAAATACAGAGAAGAATATGACATCAAGATATTGGTAAGAAGATAGTATTAGGCCGTCAACGTCGAAAGATCGTTGCAGTAGTTTTTTCGGTCGGTAATTTTTTTCAGCCAGATAGATAATGTCAAGGATTGTAACAATGATAGATGTAACTATTTTTTTGGATTTTTGGGTAAGTAAATTGCAGTAGCAGTAAGGTAGATACCAGAACTTGATGCAATTTTGGTGGTGGCGCAACAGATGAAGGATCTACGGTAGGGGGTGATGATGGCGAGTCGACGACGAGATCAATAATTATGGGGATTACTTGGGAAGATGATGGGCGACTCGATGGCAGCAACAAAGGTGAAAGAGCAGCGAGGTGCAAAGAATGCGGCTCTGATACCAAATGTTAGAACCCCACAGGATTCCAAGCTTGGATTGATATCTAAAGTGGATCGGCCTCCTTGAAACTCTATAGGGGTTCCTCCCTCATTGGTATTCGACTACCAGAGCTGAAGAAATATTGATCTATTTATGATAAAAGAAAGTTATGGCTATAAGTGTTTATATAGGGACTCAAAACCCTAATCCTAATAAGACTCCTACTTCTAATAGACTTCTTCTTACTAAACCCAAACTCCTAATCAACCCCTAACCCCTAGTAGACTTCTACCAATGGTGTGGCCAGTGACTATAGAAGACTCCTACTCCAATAAAACTTCTCCCTAACCCTAGTCGGCCTCTTTCATTAGTGGGAGTGGTGATAGGACTCCAGCAGGGTTGAGTCCTAATCTCCCTAGAACTAGTCAATAAAACCCTGTAAGATTGTAATAAAACCCCACCTAGCCAATTCTATCCTATAAAGAAGTATGGTTAGGGTTTAGATTAGGGCTTTGGGTTTAGTAGCCGTCACCCCCTTTACTGGGCTGGTCGGCAAGGGTTTCCCCCTGCTTAGGTTAGCTATAGAGCCAACCTAGCCGCCATTTGTTCCCTCTAAGACAAGTAGGCTATAGAAGGGGCAAAAGGATAATTTTAGTTAGGCAAGCACCCCCTAGGGCTAGGGTTTGGGCCCTATATATGCATGTAGCCTCTACCATTTTTTATCATGTAATTATCAATTTTATTTTAGCCTTGTGTCGAATCTAGGAGGGAGGAACCCCTATAGCGTTCCAAGGGTTGATCCCCCTCAAGGGTCAAAATCTATAGAGCTCCTTCTGGGGTTCTATCATCCGATATTAGAGCTGCGTTCCTACTGCCCTATAGTCATCTCATCCACCTCCATCTTCCAAGCAATTCTCATAATTGCTTTTGACATCGCCTCCATCCATCGTCGCCCACCAAGCCACATATCCATCAATCTGCTGCCGTCCTCTGCGTCAACATCATAGATATGGAGATCTGGTATATTTTTATCACCCACACCTCTTCAATACTGTAAGATCCTTTACCTTACACGTTAAAGAATTTCTCCAAATTTTATCCGCTATAAATTTTGGTCATCGCAAACATCATCATTGTTGCAAAGGTGAAACGCTGTAGAAATTTTCAACCGCATATTTGCCTTTTGAAACCAGGTTATTTCTTCTCCTTTTTGGCTGAAATTTTCATACAATTTCGTAGATCAACTCAGCTTTCATCTAAGATTAATTTTAGGAAAAAATTCCTTCTGGAACTGGTTTTATTATGCCTTCTTTCACCATCACACAGTGCTAGAATTTTTACAACGAAGAATTTGCCCTCTACATATTGACATCTTGAAACCAAACTTTTGCCCATCCTTTTTGGCTGAAATTTTTACAAAAATTCATAGATCATCTTAGCTTTCATCTAAGACTGATCTCTAGAAAAAAACTCCTTCTGGATCCGAACTTGTAGCGTTGCAATCCTTCATTACGCAGTGTTTAAATTTTACGATGAGAATTCTGTTATCTTGTTTGCAACAATTTTTCTACCGTTACACTGTCAAAATTTTCTTGATCCACATTATTACTACTGTCATCATCTGAACCAAGATTCTGATATTGAAATTCTCTATAAATTTCTCAGATTTTTGTTGGAATTAACATCGAGAAACTGTTGCTTCTTCGACGGGAATTCTGTTCGACAGTACAACGCATACCGCAGCGATATTTCATCAAAATTTTATCGGATCTTGCTACCATCTTTTCTAGATTTTGCTGGTTATAAGTGCCCTGTAAGCCAATCACGTGAGTGATGGCACATGTAACACGCTACATAATCTTTTTGCTTATGATTAATATTAACATATTCTCACATTATATTATTTGTTGCATATATATTGTGATGTCCTTGGTTCTGTGCAATAGGAATCGGATCATGATGAGATCACGATAATGAGATCGATTCACCTTTAAACACAGATCCTAAATAATCCCGGTCATAGGTTACTCGAGAGAGACATTGAGATAACCGGATAGATCGATGTACTATATACCCATCCATATGATGGACTCAGCTGGTCTCATAGCCACTTGTGTGGAGACACTAAGGATATAGTATGGGTGCTCATTGGAGAATTAGTTCACTGATTGATCCGCTTATGGAATGTTGTATGGTTAATGATACCTAATGTCAGACAATGATTCCATAGTCCCAATTGTATATCTGGTTCTTAGACTTGAGAGACCAAGGTTATCTTGTATGAGTACTCCTTTCTTTGATGCCAGACTTATAAGTTTGGAAAGTTCCAGATTTAGTATAGCTGGTTATCGAGATCGATAACTAACCTTACGAAGGTAATTGAGTGTCAATAGAGGATCATCCACTCTCAGTATCATGAGAGAAATATCCCATATGTGCTTGCTCAGATAAATCCCTGGCTAGGATCATTCGGATTGAGAGAGAAGTTCTCCGGTAGAATTCGATTAGAGCAAGATAAACTGATTTCGTATGTGATCTGATAGTACCATGTCCAATATATGATCTCTGAGATATTAGTTGGATGAGGGATTATAGATACTTGGTAACTATGGACAGACAAGTCCGATGGATTTGATCCCCCCTGTACCGTCTGGGGACTATGGTGTAGTGGCTTAATAGGTCCATAGTCGATAAGTCGAGTGAATTATTATGGGGATAATAATTCAATATATCAGAAGGAGTTCTGATAGGAGTGACTCACGACCAGCTCGGTATTGGGCCTAAAGGGTCACACACATATGATGGAGGCTTCAGCGAATAGAGGATTGGATGAAGATCCAATTAGCCTCTATTCTCATTAGATGAGATCCTAAGCTGATGAGCTCCTTACTGAAGGCTCAATTAGAGACCTAATGAGATTATTGGATAGAGATATAATAATGCAAGGTTAGTGGGTTATTGGATGAAGATCCAATACCCACTAAGGCAGGAGCCCTAGGGTTTTTGGTGGCTCTCTATAAATAGGAGGGGGGACTCATGGTTGATAGGCTGCAGCTTTAGCCACCACCTCCTATTCTCCTCCCTCCCTCTGTGCAAGAGTTGCGAGATCAGATTGGAGGAGTTTCGCTGCAGAGATACATCGTGTGGATACCGCTAGAGAGGAGGACGCTTGACCTCCTTCAACTTCTCCATCTGGTTCTGGAATATAGGGATATACGATCTCCCTGGGTAAAATCAATCTCTCACATATTGTGGTTTTTCGGTTTTACATTTTTTCTCGCGACCCCAATCTTTGCACGACTATTTGATCTACGTGGGAAATTGATTTTATGTTTTGATTTTCGCTGTACATATGATGCACCCGCTGAGGTTTCCCAACAGTGGTATCAGAGCCAAGGTTTTCGTACGAAAGATTGATTTTAAACTGCGTGTGATGAGATTGAATCGCGTAGAATCGTTCTACGCGTTCTTGCTGCATTTTTGCAGCGAAGGAAATGAGGAGGGGCGGCCAGCCCCTATGTAGGGCCGTCCACCCACGGCCAGGCCGCGGCCAAGGCCCCCTGCAAAGGGGCGGTTGGCTGCGGCCAGGGCCAGCCCGAAAGGGAGGCCAACGGCGCCCGCAGGGGCAGAAGCGCCACCCGCAAGCACGATCGCCTGCGGCTAGCCTACAGGGGCGACAGCCGCCCGCGAGCACAGCCGCTTGCAGCACGGCACCTGCTAGGGGCTGTCGCCTATGGCCAGCCCTAGCGCCAGCAGGGGCGGCGACTGCTAGCAAGCAAGGGCAGTCGTCGCCTACGCAGGGGCAGCGACGGTGACGCAGAAGGGGAAAGAGGGGTCAGGGCATCCTTTGGAGAAAAGGACGATCCTACCCCTATGAATTCAAAAAATTTCGAGGACCATCCTCGTGTACATAATTCCCATAAATCCTCAATAATTCTGGAAATTTTGAGGACTGTCCTCTCATCCAGAATTATGAAAATGCCCTTGATAATTCTGGAAATTCCGAGCATGTCCTGGTTTCCAAAAAATAATTAATTAAATAGTTTAATTAATTATTATATATATATATATCTAGTAATCCTACATATAATGTGATGTACATGTGATGTATGATGTGGATGGATGATCACGAGCCATGTGTTGTGATGTATGTAATTGTGATTATTATTATTATTATTAGGGCCTGCGAGCCTTTGTTTTTCTCGTTTATTGTCGGGCCTACGTACTTGTGATTATTTGTAACTACATAGAGAGGCACAACATGAGCAAGGAGGTGACAGTGGGACCCACGATGCTGTGGTAGGAGATTACGACGCATGGTGATGCAACGATCCGACGAAATCGATGATGACGAGATTAACAATCACAAGGCATGGAGATGCATCGATGTATACATAGATCCTATTGTGAGTGATTAGGCCCATTGGCTCAGGCTTAATCATATTAGGTGACGGCTCATGATCATCCGGTGTGGCTTGCATATGTGATGTGTTATACACTTACTATATATATATATATATATATATATATTTACATGCGATGTAGATATATATTAAATATGTATGTGTGTGATACGACATATTAGGAGACCGATACGAAACAAAAACCCCTCTTACGATAATATTAAGTCGGTAAGCGTGAGGTAATAAGATTGGCCCACGTGGCCTTCCATTGTTATAAGAGAAATTGAATCACGATATAGGTTGAGTTGGTCGAGTCCCTCGAGGCTCACCTATCTATGTGATCGAGTTCTTGCCTACGACATAGAGATGTCACCGGTGACTTGAGGACATGGTATGCATAGCCGAGTCCCTCGAGGGCATATCATCAAATCAGACTCATCTTGTAACGATGGTGATGACTTAACTGGATATCATGGTTGGTCGAGTCACTCGAGACCATGATGATTCGGAGGCCGAATGTGACAAAAATCACAAGGAGTTGTGATTAGCAAGAGTTGCCTACCTTTTGGGCTTAGTGTAATTTGTCGAGTCCCTTGAGGTTACACTAAGACGCCAATTGGATCCCGATCCCCACTCAGAGTCTACCGAAGACTTCCGTCTCTTATGTCTAGGGTGTCGCATGATTCAATAAGAAAATAGTGGGAGTACATTAAGATAGAAGTTCATATATTAACTAGTATTTTCTATAAAATTTGCATGTTATTTAATTTACGCTATATCTTGTTTGTCGCTTGCAAAACCCCTACGTGGCATACTTGATGCCAATCGCCTCATTGGTCCAAAAGCTCCACAATTTGCGAATTGGTCTCATGGAAGAGAAAATTGTATATGTTCTTAACATGATTATGCCCACGTTGGAGGAAAGGATAAGCGAGGATGAGATCGCTTGCTTTGTGAAGTATATAGATAGTCCTAGAGGGTAACCTGTATATTGATCTTATACTTCAGTCCCTACTTGATTCCTTTTCACAGTTCATTATTAACTTTAATATGAACAAGTTTGAGGTGACTCTCCCTGAGCTCCTCAATATGTTGAGGGAAGCTGAGAGTGTCATCAAGAAGGAGAAACCAATTCTCTATATTTGTTAGACCAAAAAGAAAAGGAAGGCCAACAAGATCCTTAAGAAGGGCAAGGGCAAAGAAAGATGACAAAGGTTACCAAGAGAGACCCAGCAAAGGACAAAGGACAGTGCTTCCACTACGGCCAAGACATGCATTGGAAGAGGAACTATAAGGACTACCTTGTAGATAAGGCGAAACAGAAGCTTCAGGTATATTCATGATCAATCTTCACTTGTCAGATTTTCATGATAACATATGGGTATTGGATACCGGGAGTGTTTATCATATCTGCAATTCGTTACAAGTTCTGGTAAGACCTAGGATACCGGCCAGAGGTAAGATGGACCTTAAGATGGGCAATGGAGCAAGAGTTGCTACAGTTGCCATTGGGGAGGTCACCCTACATCTGTCTTGTGGAGCTATCATTGCATTGGATGCATGCTATTTTGTTCTCTCTATTATCAAAAAGATTATATCCATCTCTTATTTGATAATTAGTGGTTATAAATTAGTTTTTGAGAATAATAGTTGTTCAATAATTATGGATGATGAGATCATCACTAGAGGGACCCTTATAAATGGCTTATATGTGTTAGACACTTCTCCACACATCATAAATATAAATATGTCTAAGAGGAAAAGAGATGAGGAGAATAATGTAAACCTATGACATTATAGGCTAGGTCATATATATGAGGGAAGGATTCGAAAGTTGCTGAAAGATGGATACTTAGATCCATTTGACTATGAGTCATATGCAACTTGCGAATCGTGCCTTCGTGAGAAGATGACCAACTCTCCTTTTAGTGGAACTAGAGAGAGAGCCACCGAGTTATTAGAACTCATACATAGTGATGTATGTGGTCCCATGTCGACTCAGGCTATATGTGGTTACTCATATTTCATTACATTCACTGATGATTTCTCTAGGTATGGACACGTGTACTTAATGAAGTACAAATCTAAGGCCTTTGAGAAATTCAAGGAATATAAGAATGAGATAGAAAACCAAATTGGAAAGAGTATTAAGACTCTTCAATTAGATCGAGGAGGAGAGTACTTAAGTACAAAGTTCACTCATTTCCTCAGGGACAATGAGATTATATCCCAGTGGACACCTCCTTATACACCTCAGCTCAATGGTGTATTAGAAAGGAGGAATCATACGCTGTTAGATATGATGCGATCCATGATGAGTTTAGTTGACCTACCCGTCTCATTCTCGGGTACGCCCTAGAGACTGCAGCTTATCTTCTGAACAGAGTTTCATCAATGTCGGTAGTGTCTACGCCATATGAGATATGGAAAGGAAAGATGCCCGATTTTAAGATTGTTAAGATTTAGGGCTGTCCTGCCCACGTTAGAAGACACAACCCTGATAAGTTGGAATCAAGAACAAATGGTGCACATTCGTGAGATACCCAAAGGAAACTTATGGATATTATTTCTATCACCCCAAGGACCGAAAGGTCTTTGTTGTCAAGTGAGCCGTGTTCTTTGAGAAGAAACATATTCTTGGTGGAAATAGTGGGAGTAAGATAGAATTGAGCAACGTTGGAGAACCTAGCTCAAGCACCATTCCAGAGCCCGAGTCTGTTCAGGTACCTAACACATAAGTTCCAATTTTATGTAGGTCTAGTAGAGTATCTCACCCTCTTGAAAGATATGTGGAACATATCAGTGGAGATGACTCTTAGGATGTTGATCCTCAAACCTACGAGGAGACTATTATGAGTATAGACTCCGGGAATTGACAAGAAGCCATGAATTCTAAGATGGATTCCATGTACTCTAACAAGGTTTAAAACCCTGTGGATGTACCTGAGGGTATTGTACCCATCGACTGCAAATGGATCTTCAAGAAGAAGATCAGAGTGGATGGAAAGGTAGAGACCTATAAAACAAGACTTGTGTGTACAGAAAGGTAAGTGGAAGCGCTATCACCTTCTTGGTGCTATATGTGGATGACATCCTAATCATTGTGAATGATGTAGAAATGCTCTCCATAATAAAGGCTTTGTTATCTAGAAACTTCTCCATGAAAGACTTAGGGGAAGCATCCTATATTTTGGGAATCCAGATCTATAGAGATAGATCCAAAAGGATGCTTGGCTTGTCCTAGTCTAGGTACATAAACTCCATTATCAAAAGTTTTGGCATGGAGAATTCCAAGAGAGGTCTCATACCGATGAGACATGGAATATCACTTTCTAGGAGTATGTCCCCAAAGACTCCTGAAGAAAAGGCAAACATGGTTAATATATCTTATGCCTCAGCGATAGGGTCTATCCTGTATGCGATGCTATGTACCAGGCTTGATATAGCACATGCTCTGAGTGTCACGAACATGTATCAGGTAGATCCAGGTTTAAAACACTAGAAGGCAGTAAAGTGTATCCTTAAGTACTTGAGAAGGACTAAGGATCTTTTACTGATATATGAAGATTGTAGCATCCTGGTTGAGGGTTATATGGACTCAAGTTTTCAGTCCGACATTGATGGTAGCAAGTCAAATTTAGGATTTGTTTTCACCCTGAATGAAGGAGTAGTAAGCTAGAAGAGTTCCATGCAAGATACTACTGCTGACTTGACCATAGAGGCAGAATACATTACTGCAGCAGAAGCAGCAAAGGAAGGGGTGTAGATGATGAAGTTCATCAAGGATTTGGGAGTCATACCAAGCAACGTGGAGCTGACTCCCATATATTGTGGCAGCGACAGAGCGATAACTCTAGCAAGGGAACCAAAGTCTCATCAGAATTATTCTAAGGATGTTCCATCTAATTAGAGCGATCATGACCAAAAAGAATATAGTAATAGAAAGAGTTCCATCCGAAGATAACATTGTAGATCCACTAAGAAGCCGCTGGCTCAAATTGTATTTGAGCGTCACAGGGGTCTGATGGGGATCAGACACATAGGTGATTAGCTTTTGGTCATGTGGGAGATTGCTTGTTACAAGTGCCCTATAAGCCAATCACGTGCGTGATGGCACGTGTGACATGCTGTGTAATCTTTTTGCTTATGATTAATATTGGCATATTATTATATTATATTATTTATTACATATATATTGTGATGTCTTTGGTTCTGTGCAATGGAATCAGATCGTGATGAGATCACGATAATGAAATCGATTCACCCTTAAACACAGATCCTAAATAATCCCGGTCATAGGTTACTCGAGAGGGACATTGAGATAACCGGACAGATCGATATACTATATACTCATCCATATGATGGAGGCAGCTGGTCTCATAGCCACTTATGTGGAGACACTAAGGATATAGTACAAGTGCTTATTAGAGAATAAGTTCACTGATTGATCAGCTTATAGAATACTATATAGTTAATGATACCTAATGTCAGACAACGATTCCATAGTCCCAGTTGTGTATTTGGTCCTTAGACTTGAGACACCAAGGATGCCTTGTATGAGTACTCCTTTCTTTGACGCTAGACTTACATGTTTGGAAAGTTTCAGATCTGGTACAATTGGTTATCGAGATTGGTAGCCAACCTTACGAAGATAATTGAGTGTCAATAGAGGATCATCCACTCTCGGTATCACAAAAGGAATATCTCATATGTGCTTGCTCAGACAAATCCCTGGCCAGGGTCATTCGAATTGAGTGAGAAAGAGTTCTCCGAGAGAATCCGATTAGAGCAAGACTATGACGGATTCTGTATATGACCTGATAGTACCATGTCCAATATACGGTCTCTGAGATATTAGTTGGATGAGGGATTATAGATACACGGTAACTATGGACAGACAGGTCCGATGGATTTGATACCCCCTATACCGTCTGGGGACTGTGGCATAGTGGCCTAGTACGTTCATAGTCGATGAGTCGAGTAAATTATTATGGGGATAATAATTCACTATATCAGAAGGAGTTCTGATGGGAGTGACTCACAACCAGCTCGGTATCGGGCCTGGAGGGTTACACACATATGGTGAATGCTTCAACGAATAGAGGATTGGTTGAAGTATTCTCATTAGATGAGACTCTATGCTGATGGGCTCCTTGATTAAGGCCCAATTAGAGGCCTAGGGAGATTATTGGATAGAGATCCAATAATACAAGGTTAGTGGGTAATTGGATGGAGACCAATACCTACTAAAGCAGGAGCCCTAGGGTTTTTGGTGGCTCTATATAAATAGGAGGGGAGACTCATGGTTGATAGGCTACAGCTTTAGCCACCACCTCCTATTCTCCTTCCTCCCTCTGTGTCAGAGTTACGAGATCAGATTGGAGGAGTTTCGCTGTAGAGATCCATCATTTAGATACCGCTAGAGAGGAGGACGCTTGACCTCCTTCATCTTCTCCATCCGGATCTGGAATACAGGGATACATGATCTCCCTAGGTAAAATCAATCTCTCATACATCATGGTTTTATCGATTTTTATATTTTTCTTGCGACCCCAATATTTTGCATGATGATTTGATCTGCGTGGAAAACCAGTTTTTATTTTAATTTCCACTATGTATGTGATGCACCCGCTGAGGTTTCCCAACAATTCAGGAAGAAGTTAAAGTGCGATAGCTGTACACACTTAAGGTAACCATCTCATTTGCGTGACATCAAGAGGAGCGATTTAACTATGAAGCTCGGAAGACTAGAGTTGCTCCCCGACCAACGACGCCAAAGCTTTCACCTCCTCCTACTATCAGTCAACCCCCTTAGCCATAAAAATTAATAAGAGAATACTTTCATGATGGATCGACAAAGGGCCTATGTGGGTGTTGTGATAAACTATGGAGCCTAGAACATAAATGTAAAAAAGAGACATCGTTGATGATTGCGCTCACTGAAGAACCCAAACTTGAAGATACGACTCTCGAGCCCATGGAGAATGATACACCACAACCACAACCGGCCACCCACACAGTCCCTACCTTAGCCGGCTACACCAACCTGCAAAAATTGAAGATCGAAGGGTTTCTCGAGCAGTAGTCCATCATTATCCTCATCGATGTCGAGAGCACACACAACTTCATGAGCAGTAAGGTTGCTGCCCACTTAATGTTGCAAAAAGAAAATTACAATAGGTTCATAGTCAAGGTAGCTAACGGTCAAATTCTGAAGTGCAACCAAAAGTGCTTGCGGGTAAAACGGATCCTACAGGAGCAAGATATAGTTACTGATTTTCTCCTCCTCCCTCTTAATGGTTTTGATATAGTGCTTGGCATTGATTGGTTGTCCATGATTAGAGATGTTTTCTGGAATTTCTCGAGGCTAACCATGAAATTTTTCAGAAAAGGAAAGCAGGTGATTCTACAAAGGAGCCCAGCGACTACAACTACAACACAACATTTGGAGGGGCCACCAAAAGAAACATCTGTGGTTTCCCAATTCAAATTCAAGGGTTTCATGAGATTGAAGATAAGAACCCTCTCCCACTGCTTGCTGAAATTTTGGGCGTCTCCACCAAATCGAGCCGATTACCTCCTCTGAAGCTGTTCGACCCCCCTATGTTGAACAGGCTGAAACTTCTACTAGTTATTGCTTGGCCAGATTGCTTCCTACAACCTCATAAGGTCGAAGAGAAAAGGGTCATCCAAGAGATGATAGAGATACAGATTATTCGACCATGCTTATTTTCCGCTATGACACATCCCTACATCCTTTTCCCCGGAGATAAGCTACTTCTAAAGTGTTGCATCCCATCGAACTCACCATGGTTGCTGATCTCAGGTGACTTCCATCACTTTCCCCAGGATTGGACCGGGATGCTTAAAGACTTCCTTGATGATGACCTCCGATCTACGGCCCAAGACCGCGAGAAAATTGAGGCCCTCTAGTGGCGAAATCAGAAAAGGGGAAGGATCATTCGCAGGACTCAATGAAGCATGAACATCATCCCTCTTATTATAAAGAAAGATTCACCACTTTGGCCGAGCAGAACTATAACCCTCACGACCATGATGTCGTCCACACCAAATCGTGGCCAGATGTTTATTATTGGAGTAGACACATCCAGAGTGGGGGTCAGCACCATCCTCATACAAGATGGTCAACGACACGAAGAGTGAAAATGAGCCCCAAAAATCACCACTCCTACCCACCTTAGATTCAGATCAAGCTCACACCAGTAGAGATTTTATCAGAGGATAGCCCTCACGCTAAAAGAATGCATGACTACTATTACAGAGCAACCACGTGGTAGCCCATGCAAGGAAGAAATTTCCCCCTAACAAATGCCAGAGCGGAAGAAAGTTTCCTGAGAAAGATCAAGTTCCCCTTCATCTCCATCTCCACTAGCATGAAATTCAAGCCTCAAGAAAGTAGTCTCCCTATTTCTTTGGGCCTTGTAAAATTGGGGATCACATTGGGGCCCTAACATGGAGATCAGATCCGTGCACCAAATCAAGATTACAATTAGGTGTCTCACCTCAAATGGAAATTTAAAGAACACAACTCAACCCAAATCCTTTCAACTAACACCCAAGTTGATGAGGAGGCCAAAGTTTAGTTGATGATAACATGAAAATCATATAAGGAGCTGAAGAACTGGTCCCTGAGTTCATGAAACCTCAGCCTTGAGGACAAGGCTGATTTTAAGAGGGTGAGTTTGATAGGACTCCAGCAAGGTTGAGTCATAATCTCCCTAGAAGTAGTTAATAAAATCTTGTGAGATTGTAATAAAACCCCACCTAGCCACTTCTATCTTATAAAGAAGTGTGGTTAGGGTTTAGATTAGGGCCTTAGTATTTAGTAGCCGCCACCCCTTTTATTGGGCTGGTCGGTCAGGGTTCCCCCTGCTTAGGTCAGCTATAGAGCTAACCTAGCCGTCACTTGTTCCCTCTAAGGCAAGTAGGCTATAGAAGGGGCAAAAGGATAATTTTAGTTAAGCAAGCACCCCCTAGGGCTAGGGTTTGGAGCTCTATATAAGCATGTAGCCTCCACCATTTGTTATCAAGCAATTATCAATTTTATTTCAGCCTTGTGCCGAATCTAGGAGGGAGGAACCCCAACAATGTTCCAAGGGTTGATCCCCCTCAAAGGGTCAAAATCAATAGAGTTCCTTCTGGGGTTCTATCAGGCAACTAGCTTAGGTTTTACATACTCATATTTTTTATTGACTCTTGTGCCTTAATAGATTTAGGACTCGACTCAGCTAGGGTCTTAACATGATCCCCACTTGAAGTCTTTCGAAGACTTCTATTTCACGTGCTGAGGGTGTCACATGACTATCTAGAAATTAGTGGAAGCAAATCAAGATAGAAGTCCATGTCTTGATTATTTATTCTACAAAATCTACATATTATTTATTGATGCTATAACTCCTGTTTGTTTAGAATATATTGCTCTCAAACCTTCTACGTGATATACTTGACGCCAACCACATCACTAGTCCAAATTATGCAGATTGACTCCATAATTTGAGAATAGTTTTCATAGTAGAAAAAATCATATATGTCATGGATACGATTATACCACAGCCTAAGGTAAGAGCACCTCAGGAAGAGTTTGCCTGATCTGTGAAGTATATAGATGATTCCTCTCTCACTTAGTGCTACATGTTGGCCTCTATGACTCTTGAATTATAGAGACAACATGCAAACATGGATGCTAGATCTATACTCCTACATCTCCGTAAACTGTTTGAGGAATAGAGAAGGACACAACGATATAAGATATCCAAGAGTCTCGTTCGCACTAGGATGACTAAGAGGCCATTGTATTAGGACCATAGCTAGGTCAAGTCCTGAGTTCACTAAGTCATGATGTCAATAAAACCCTAAGGCAATAAACCTTAACCACCTTAATTAAAAAAATCGGTTAGGGCTAGGAGTCATCTAGTAGCCGCCCCCTCCCCCCCTCTTATTTGGGAAAGGCAGCTAGGGTTGTTGGAGTAGGAGTTAGAGCCTTCATTAGGGTTAGGGTTTTTGAGCCCTATATAAGCACTTGTAGTCCTCACTTTTTTTATTAAGCAATACAATTTTTCTTCAAGCCATTGTGCTAATTTCCAAGGAGGAAGGAACTCCTTTAGAGTTCCAAGGAGGCTGATCCCCTATAGAGATTGTTCTAGAGATATAATCTTGTAAGGTTCTATCATTTGGTATCAGAGCTACGATCTTGGCGTTTCACTACTCTCCCACCTTTGCCGCTGCCATCCATTCACCCACCACCTCCCAAGCACTTCTCACAATTGCTGTGGTCATCGTCGACTCCACCATAATTACCCTATATTGCAGATCCATCATCCGCTATCGCTACATCAATTGCAACATGATATGGTATTGCTCTTCTTGTAAGAACCTTACTGCTGTTGTAATTTTTATCCAAAAACCAAAAAAAGTAACATCTATTCCTTGTTGCAAACACCCCATAAGCCATTCACACACTACAAAAACTTATCATTGCAAAGCTGTTATCTATATGATGAAAGTTATGCTACAAAATTTCAGCCACATACTTGTTGTCATTTGTCGATCTTGCTTTCATTGTCATCACTTCCTTGCTGAAATTATCTCTCTAACATTGGTATACCGCTGAAACTTTTCGTCGCAAAACTACTAAATTTTTTTCGACGAGAATTTTGCTGCCAAAAGAATTGTCGGTGCTTCTTGCTACATTTCTACCAAGTTGCTATAGTCTCTTGCTATCAACATCACCCATTCCTTGTTGTCAAAACCATCCCAAATTATTGGTACATTGTTGGAAATTTTCGTTGTGAAACTGCTATCTCGTCGATGAAAATTTTACTGCCACTTTTCGACGTTATTTGCTTCATACACAATAGATCTTTGCTGACTCAATTGCTGTTAATATTTTTGCTTACTCGCTGCTATTATCATACACTTTTTGCTGGAAAAAAAGACTCCCTCAAACTTTCAGCAGACTGCTGAAATCTTTCGTCGCAAAACTGCTATTTTCGATGAAGAATTCTACAACAACATCTCTTGGCTTTTTTTGCCGTAGCAACACCAAACCAATTGCTGCCCAACAATAACCCTAAACCTTCCTTCAAAACCCCAAACCACAACCACAGAATCCCCTTTTACAGCCTCCATAACACCTTCAAACAATAGCCTCAAACAGCCACACCGTCCATACCCAAACCATAGCCTACTATAGCCTCTCTTCCCTAATCTTTATCGATTTCCACCACCGATCCATGCCCTTAACCCGATAGCAAAAGAAGGACCTTAATATTACAAATCTGGAGACATCCGCCATGGCGTCGGAAGATCCTAGCATGGTGAGAGCTCAAATCACAAAGAGAACCTCCTGGAGAGAGGAGAACATGCGACAGACTCGCCATACCCACGCATGAGGATGGACTACCCTAGATGGGAAGATGGTGATCTGACGAGGTGGATTTCACGTACGAAATGATATTTCCACTACTATAGGACTCCAAACACTTCCATAGTGGACATTACTGCCATCCACCTCGAACGAGATGCTATATGATGGTACAATTGATTTGAACACACCCAAGGAGTCCCGACGTGGAGACAATTTAAAGCGGGGCTGCTAGTCCACTTTGGGCTGTCCGAATACAAGAACATCGATGGTGAACTCACGAAGATCTGACAGACCTCCGCGATTCAAGAATACCATACCAGGTTTGAAAGGTTGTCTAACCAAGCATATGATTAGTTTGAGAAACAATTGCTAGGGACCTTTATCAAATGATTAAAACCCGAGAAAAGAGAAGTTAAGGCGCGACAACCCTACACATTGACGTAGCAATCTCCTTCGCATGACTTCAAGAGGGGCGGTGATAGAACCCCAAAGGAATTCTATTACAGATTGATCTTTGGAAGGGGGATCAACCCTTGGAACGCTGTAGGGGTTCCTCCCTCCTAGGTAGTCGACCATAAGGCTGAAAGGAAATTGATCTCTTGCTTAATTAAAAAGTGGTGGAGGCTACATACTTATATAAGGCTCCAAACCCTAACCCTAGGGAGGCTCCTCCCAAAGCCAAATCCCCTTATTATCCCTCCTCCCTAGCCGACTTACCCAATAAGGGGGTGGCGGCTAGGTGGCTGTAACAAGCCATGTGTCCCCTACTTAAACCCTAGCCAACCTACTTTATAAGATAGTAGGCAGCTAGGTGGGGTTTATTACAATCTCTTAGGGTTTTTATTAATTGATACTTGATTGAGTAGGACCCAACCCTGTTGGGGTCCTATCAAGCCCGCCTCTTCAGATCAGCCTTGTCCTTAAGGCTGAGGTTCCATGAACTCAGGGAACCTGTTCTTCAAATCTTCATATGATTCTCAAGTGCATCTTCAATAGGCAAGTTATTCTAATGCACCAGTACTTCAGTAGAGGCATGTCGGCGATGAATCACAATCATGCGGTCAAGTATGGCTTGAGGTTGAGCTAGGATGTCTCCATCAATAATAGTGTTGGGCAGTTGAATCTATGCTGACTCATTTTCTCCCAATTTGGGCTTTAGGCGGGACACATAGAAAACAGGGTGAATTTTTGCATCGGTGGTAAATTTAATCTGTATGCCACAGCTCCTATGCGCTCTGTGATATGATAGGGCCCATAAAAGAGTGGGAATAATTTCATGGAGGCTCGTGTGTTGATGGATAATTGCTTGTATGGCTGAAGATGAAGATAGACCTAATCTCCTACTGAGAATTCCCTTTCGCTTCGGTGTGTGTCAACTTGTTGCTTCATTCTGGCTTGAGCGACTGAGAGGTTATCCTTTAGTAGTTATATGAGTTTATCTCTATCAATTAAATCTTGATCGGCCTGATCTATTTTGACTGAGCCAATTACATATTTGGGAATTACAGGGGTTGGTCGACCATACACTGCTTCATATAGGGTACATTTAGTAGAGGAGTGATATGTCATGTTGTACCACTATTCAACCCAAGGGAGCCATTTTGTCCATTCCTTTGGTCAGTCATTGGTGAAACATCTAAGGTATATTTCTAAGCATATGTTCATCACTTTAGTTTGGCCATCAGTCTACGGGTGGTCTACTGTGCTCATCTTCAGCTTGGTGCCCTGCATTTGAAATAGCTCGGTCCAAAATTTACTAGTAAAGATCTTGTCACGATCACTTACAATGGACCTTGGCATCCTATGCAGTTTTACAAAATTATCTATAAAAAAAAATACAATACTAGAAGCGGTGTAAGGATGTTAGACACCACAAAAATGAGCATACTTCGTAAATCGATCAACCACCATGAGAATTATGCTTTTACTGTTGGATGGTTATGATAGAATCCTAGAAGGAGCTCTATAGAATTTGATCTTTGAAGGAGATTAACTTTGGAACACTATAGGGGTTCAACCCTTAGAATTGATCTTGCTTAATGAAAAGAGGTGGAGGCTACAAGCTTATATAGGGCTCAAAACTCTAGCCCTAGTGGGGTGCTTCCTAAGTAAAATTCCCCTTTACCCTACCTATAGCTGCCATGTCTAAATAAAGAGGGCGGTGGCCTAAGTGGCTACACAAGCCACACCCCTCTGCTAGAAACCCTAGCCGACCAGCCCAGTAAGGAGGGTGGCAACTAGGAAGCCCTAAGGCCCCAAAATAAAACCTAGCCACACTTCTTTATATGATAGAAGTGACTAGGTGAGATTTTATTACAATCTCACAGAGTTCTTATTAATTACTGCTAAGGTGATTAGGACTCAACCCTACTGGAGTCCTATCAGGTGGCAGTCCTTTGACGAAATCCATAGATATGTTAGTCCACACCGAGTCTGGTATGGGTAGTGGTTGTAGCTTCCCAGGACTTCCCACTGTGTTAGGACCCTAACTGAGTCGGGTCCTAGTCATTTGGGTCGAGTCCTTAGATTGACCCTTATTAGCCAACCTAAACCTGACATTAGGTCAGTTAGGAGGAGATTTGAGTCCTCTATAATAAATTAGCCCAAATCCTAGTAGGATTAGGATCGACTGAGTTGGAGACGGAGTTACATATGAGTTAGAGTCAATTAAGTCATGAATGTAATAAACCCTAATCTAGCCACTACCCCCTAGTAAAGAAGTGGTTGGCTAGGGTAATGAGATGGGAGTCTCCTAGCCACCTCCTCCTCTTAAGAGAGGCTAGCTAGGGCAAGAGGGGGAGAGTTCCACTTAGCTTGGGCTCTCTCTAGTGTGGAATAAGAATAAAATTAGGAGTTGGAGACTCATATAGCCACAAGCCATATCATGGTTAGGAGTTGGCTAGGGGTTAGGAATTGAGGGGAAGAGGAGTCTTGGTTTAGTAGGAGTCTTATTTACTTAGAGTAGGAGTTGATTCTTAGAGTTGGAGTTGGAGTTGTTAGAAGTAGGAGTCCTATAAGAAGTTAGGGTTTAGAAGCCATATAAATAGCTTATATTCTCCCCTCTTTTAATCATCAATAGATCAATTATTTTTCAGCCTATATGCAAAAAACTGAGGGAGAAACCCCTAAGAGTTCCAAGGAGGTCTATCTGTTAGGATCAAAGCGGCACTATATGCAGAAAACCATATCGAAAAGATGTTTAAGCTTAAAGATGCGTTTAAGTGTAGAGATGCGTTTAAGCATAGAGATATTTGTAAGAGTGCAAGCAAAAATAGTAGACAATTAAGCAATGAACATAAAGAGCAAAGAAGAGGAAGCAAACCAATTTTATAATGGTTCGGTCCCCTTGACCTACATCCACTCTCGATTCCTCTTCACTTGAGGCCACTGGCTTCCACTCCTAATCTTTTTCGATGGGCAAAGATCAAACACTCCTCTTACAGCTCTATTCTCCTTTTACAGGTTCAGGAGATAACCCTTACAATTCTCTCAGCTCCCCCTTAAACAAAAACTACACAAGAAGAAATGAGGGGAGCTCTCAAGGGATTACAACAATATTTTCACAAGTTTTTCACTCTTGATTATTGTTCATTCACTAGTAAGAAAGGGCGGGGTATTTATAGGTCCCAATGGCTTCAAAAGTGGAGCCAAAAATTAATTTTTAAGTGTTCCCAAGGTGCTAGTCTCGAAGATTATTCTAGGCGATTCAATCGCCTTACACAGTCTGGCAGACTGTGTTGGGCGGTTCAGTCGCTTGACAGTTTGGGAGACTGTGTTTGGGCGGTTCAACCACCTAACACACCTTTGAAGATTGTGTCGTCTTGGAGATCGTATTTTCGAAGACCGTGTCTCATCTGACCTTGAGTTACTGAAATGACTTTTATATAAATCCAAATCAACCCCAATTAAGGTCTAATGACCTCTTAATTTAGTTACTAAAAACTAACTCTCATTATGATGCTAACTACGACTCTCAACACACAATATTCATTGTCTGATCGTCTCTCAGTGAACTCCCAAGTTAATCCTACATCATTTTCTTTAATACACAAGTTAGATCATAAAACCCATCAATTGATTTCATCATCAAAATTCGAGATTCAATAATCTCCTCCTTTTTTATGATGATAACCAATTGATGACAGAGTTAACCTTAATTCTCCCTGTATATATGCCATAGGATCAATACAACAAACTTAAATTCAAAAGAACCCATCACTTTTGAATTCAAGTATAGTATTTTCATAATTGAACCATTCATGATGCCATACATTATAAAGTTTTCAAAGCATTCATTTTCTTGGTATCACATAAAAATTTCAATCATTATATTTATAATATAATCATGTCATTAATTATGATATAACATTCATTTCAACTATTTCAAAGAAGTCAAAATATCTCTCTTATGTCATCAATTATGTCATTTCTCCCCCTTTGTTAGAGAAATGCTAAATTCATATTTGAATATTTATCACAAATATCTATCATTTAAATATTCATTATTTTTTAATATTTATAAAAAATATTTGAACATACCATTTATCATTTGTCATCAATATACTATCTCTCCCCTTTTTGTCATCAAAAAGGAGAAATGTTCAACATAACTTTTGTAAACAATTATTTAAAATAAATGTTCATTATATGATAAAATTTCAAGCACAACATCTATCATATGTCATCAATTATATTGTTTCTCCTTGTTATAAAAAAGGAGAAATATTCACCACACATTTGAATACTAAGTGCTCAATACATATGTCAACACATTTATCATAAATATTCATTACACAAAGAAAGAAATCTAGTCCATTCTCCCCTTAGTAAAAAAAATAGAGTTTAATCCATTTCATATCAAATTATTTTCTTCCCCTTTGTAAATAAAATAAAAGAAGAAAAAGGGGAGAGGGTGTCAAAGATCCAAAAATCAAGTATCCCAAAACAAAATAAATTATTAAGAGGAGATATATATTTGAAAATATTTATAAATCCAAGAATTAAACTATTGAAAGAGACCTCATGAGTCTTATCACAACAGAATTTTAACTTGCATTTTTTTTTATAAATGTCAAGAAGAAAGAATCAAGTGAAACCATTTCAAAGGATAGCTCAAAAAGTTGAGAAATATGAGAAAAATATAAGAGCTACTCATATCATCTCATGTAAATATCAAGAAATCCTCAAAGTCATGATAGCAAACCATGCATTTAGAAGGTTTTTTATATCTAATTTTCTTCAAGCAAATTGTTCTTTATTTAATGATTTTATAGTAAGATAGCAATTTTATGTCCCCCTTGGTCATTGTAAATAATGAAAATGAGTCATAGGAGAGTAAATAATCTTGATTCGTTCAAGGTAAATCTTAATACATATAATTTATTCAAATAATTCTTCTTAATAAAACAGAAGAATGATCTTTATTAAAAATCCTCAAATTATAGTTGTTAAGATCATAAAACTCTTTTTTTATTAAAAAGAAGAAATCATAGAGGTTAAAGATAATTTTCATAAAGGATAAGTCAAGTGAAGAAGTCAACGAGAAGTTTAAATAAAATCATTCAATTTTCAACTCATCATAAATTTAAGAAATGTTAATTTGATGATATACCATATATGAATATAAGGAAGTCATAAATGAATCATATTATGAAGGATATTAATATCAAATCATGAATACCAAAAGATATAATTTAATTTGACAGATTTCCTTTTAGGTCAAAAAGAAATTTTATGAGATCAAATAATAAGAAGGATCTTGTTTCATATAGATAGTTTTCTTTAATGAAACAAAAAAGTCGTAGTGAACAATCTTGATTTATATAAAGTTCTCAAATTATGATTTTCAAGATATCAAGATCATGATAAGACCTTTTATATGGTACATTGCATAGGAGAAAAGATTTTTTTTATTTATATATAGAAAAATTCAAGTTATCAAGATCATAATTCTTAATGAAAATCTCAAGTTATAAGATCATAAGTCTCCTCTTTGATAAAAAGAAAATTATAGAAGTAAAAAAAAAATGATTCCCATATAAGATGCCTTAAGTTAAAAATCATGAGAAAGTTCATGATTTGGCCAAGAAAAATCTCATTCAAATTTCAATTATCGAAATCACTTTTGTAGTTCAAGAGATTCAACAATAATCATAACACTTTATCTCTTACTAAAAACTTGATTGAGAAATTTTTAAAGAAAAATTTTTCCTCTTTTTAGTTATTTCAATCCATGTGATTTGTTTCATACAAAAATTTCTTCACATTTTATGCCAAATCCATGCATTGATTGTCATTTAAATTCTAGTTTCATCTAAAAATAAATCATCAAGATAATTAAAATAAGTAAAACATTTTTAACCTTTTAAAACTGAAAATCAAGTATCATTTTGAAAACAAATCATAAAACATTTTCAAACAAAAACTTTGATTTATTTCAATTCCAATGATTTTTAGAGTGAGTTACCATGCTCATTTCATTCACATTAAATATATTTTTAATTTTAAAAAATACTAGAAAATGAAGCATGATTTTTCTTTCATTTTTTATAATGTTCTATGCTCAAATTCTATCAATAGTATCCATTTCATCATACAACCCATATTTCAAGTTACTTCTTCAATATTATCAAGGCCATTACAATAACACATCAAAATGATAAAACATCTTCAAAGCAAAAATTCAACCAATCTCAATTCCAACATATAAATGAGTCTAACTCTTTGCACATAGTGCAAGGAGTTGACAAACTCCTTTCAAAAAATTTTATTTATTTCACATCTATCAAATATAATATTCAAATCGTACAACTATTCGACCATCAATTATTCATAACATTTTGGTCATTCAACAATAGCCTTTCCAAATATTCAAACCAATGATTTTGAACTTATTATTCAATCATCATTAAAATCTCATTTATGTAAATTTCAACATATTTTCCAATAACTATGGTTCTTTGGTTCTAGTTCGTTTTCATACTTATATGTTCTAGCTATGCATCATCAAGATTAATTGTATAATGTTAACTATTTTCAATAAAAGGATTTGTTATAATAGAAACAAGGATTATTAAGCTTCAAACATCTTAATTCAAATATTTTTTCTTATTTTTTACATTTTAGCTAGGAAGCTTGATAAGTAAGTTAGATCTCAAGTCAAATGGCTTGAGCATCCACAATATATCATTCTATTTTGCTTCTAGCCTTAGTTTGATGACAAACCTATAAAAAAGATTTAGGTATCCATTTTACATTATAAAAAAATTATAATAAAGAAATTTTTCTTTATTATCTAATGGTTTTTGGTTAATTGTTGTTCCCTTAGAAACCCAAACTAATTTGTGAGTACTATAATTTTTTAATGGACATTTGTAAGTCATATGTCGTAATCTACCGCAAAAATTATCTTTAATTTTTGGTGGCAAGTTTAAGGTAGGTTCTTTAATAAAAAGAGTTGGCTTTTGTTGAATATTACCAACAAAGTCTATGTCATTTCTTCTATTAATATGACCCTTATTGACAAGGATCATATTTAGGGATTTATTTCCAATTTAAATTTTTTAATATAGTCTTAAGCATGATATTTTCTTCTTTAATACTATCTAGTGTTTCACATTTAGAGCAAAAATTGTGTAATGGTAAAGTATCATGGAAGGTTTCATGTTTGGTGCATGTATTGTGTGATGGTGCTACTTCATGCATTTCATCAAGTTTACTAACTAATGATGCATGCTCTACCTTAAGTAATTTATAGGATTTGCTAATATTTTTAAATTCATCATAAAGCTCATGAAAAGAAAGTAATAACTCATTAAAAGTAAAAGAGCTTTCGGGTGGGTTATTTACCTCATCATGGTTAGCCACGAGCGCGAGATCTTCCACTTCTTCCTAATTGTGTTCTTCATCTTTGGAGCGCCTCGGCTTCTTGCATTCATAGCAAGAAGTTTTGTCCATCTTTAAATCATTTTTATGGTTCATGTTGATTAATTTATCTGATTCATTTATCAAATCTTTAATGTTCACATCACTCGAGATTTCACTTGAGGAGTCATGTGTTCTCTTTAGTTCAAATTTCTTCTTGTCCTTTAGAAGGTGTTCTTGGGATCTCAATGTCAAATTTTTCTTGCTCTTAAGAATGTATTCTTCTTGTTCATTTTTGTAAGACATTTTGTTTAATGATTCATTTAGATTTAGTGTGCTTTCATGTGTTAATTCTAATGTATGCCAAATTTCAAAAGTCGAATCACAAGATGAAATCCGATCAAATTTATTTTTGATGAGAGCACAATATAAATCATTCATAGCCTTGGCATTTAAAGAAAACATTTGTTTTCATAATCATTCTAATCATTTATTGGATTAGATGACTTTTGAAAAACTTTTTCAATAATACACCACAAATCAAAATCTATCGAAATAAAAAAGATGCGCATTCAAATTTTCCAAGATGTGTAGTTCGTCCCATTGAACATAGGAGGATATATGATAGAAAGTCCCTCTTGATTGCCAACAAAAGCCATCTCTTTTGGATTTTAAGCCAATTAGAGAGAAACGTAGCTTTGATACAAACTGTTAGGATCAAAGCGGCACTAGGGGGAGGGGGGTGAATTAGTGCTTATAAAAATTTCACTTCGATTTAAACACTCACTCAATAAAGACCATATCGGAAATGCATTTAAGCGTAAAGATGCGTTTAAGCGTAGAGATGCGTTTAAGCGTAGAGATACGTTTGAGCGTAGAGATATTTGTAAGAGTGCAAGCAAAGGTAGCAGACAATTAAGCAATGAACATAAAGAGCAAAGAAGAGGAAGCAAACTGATTTTATAGTGGTTCGGTCCCCTTGACATACGTCCACTCCCGATTCCTCTTCACTTGAGGCCACTGGCTTACACTCCTGATCTTTTTCAATGGATAAAGACCAAACACCCCTCTTACAGCTCTATTCTCCTTTTACAGGTTCAAGAGATAACCTTTAAAATCTCTTAGCTCTCCCTTAAACAAAAACTATACAAGAAGAAATGAGGGGAGCTCTCAAGGGATTACAATAGCATTTTCATAAGTTTTTCACTCTTGATTCTTGCTCATTCACCAGTAAGAAAAGGTGGGGTATTTATAGGCCCCAAATGACTTTAAAAGTGGAGCCAAAAATCAATTTTTAAGTGTTCCTGATGTGCTAGTCTCGAAGACTACGTTCTGGGCGGTTTAGCCGCCTGACATAGTCTAGCAAACTATATTTGGGTGATTCAACTACTTGACAGTCTGGGAGATCGTGTCTGGGCGGTTCAACCACCTGATATACCTTCGAAGACTGTGTCATCTTGGAGACCATGTCTCATCTGACCTTAGGTTACTAAAATGATTTTTATAATAAGTCCAAATCAGCCCCAATTAAGGCCTATTGCTCTTAATTGAGTTAGTAAACACTAACTCTCATTATGATACTAACTACAACTCTCAACACACAATATTCGTTGTCTGATCATCTCTCGGTAAACTACCGACATCCTTTCAATGAACCCCTGGCGAGCTCCCGATTTCCTTCGATGAACTCCCAGCATTCTTCCGGCGAGCTTCCGACAACCCGTTGGCGAACTCCCGATGAACTTCCCGGTAAACTTCTAGTGAGTTATCGACGAGCTCCCGATTTCCTTCGACGAACTCCAAAGAACTTCCAGCATTCTTTCGGCGAACACCCGATGAGCTCCCGACAACCTATCGTCGAACACCCGATGAACTTCACGGTAAACTTCTGGTGAGTTCTCGGTGAGCTCCCGACAATATCGTCCGAACTTCGGCCAACCTTCGGCAAACTCTCGATGAGTTCCCATTGCGTCGTCCGAACCTCGACCCGATGCTCGAACTTGACTCCGGTCCAGTATCTGATTGTACTACCCTTTACTATCGTAGTTAATCCTACATCATTTTCTTTAACACACAAGTTAGATCATTAAACCCATCAATTGATTTCATCATCAAAATTTGAGATTCAACACTATCCCCTATATAGATCACCCCAAACTTAGAATCTGCAAGGGTTCTGACACTTGGTATCGGATTAGCATTCTTGGTGTCTCGCTGCCGTTCCACAGCCATCTATCATCCTTTCATAGTCGCTCAAAGCAATTCCCACAATTGCTTGAAGATCATTGTCGAATTTCACCATCATCTCCACCACTGCGGATCATCCTTTGATCTCCTCATGAATTGTAATAGGTTCTGGTTGTTAGTACCCTTGTAGGATTCTAAGCTTAGGGTGATCTCTACAGGGGATCGGCCTCCTTGGAACTCTACAGGGGTTCCCTCCTCTAAATTACTACTTAAAGGCTATAGAAAATATTCATCTATTTATGATGAAAAGTGGATGATTACAAGGCTATTTATAGGCCTTCTAAACCGTAACTCCTAATATGACTCCCACTCCAAGACTCCTACTCTTAACAACTCCTAATGCAACTCTAAGTAGCAACCTCCAACCAACCCATCTAGGGGTGGTCGGTTGCTTATTTGTTTCCTAATCCTATTCTAACTTAACTCCTCCTCAACCAACCACCCTATAACTAGGATAAGGGATGGTTAATTAGGGTGACATGTATCTTATTCTTCCCTAAAAATACCTTTCTCTAAACTAATCCTAACCTAGTCGACCTCATCTCCTCTTTAATAGGGGTCGACTAGATAGGATTTACATGAATGCTCTTAGGATTTACATATTTACCCTCTTCAATGAAACTAAATTAGGACTTCCCTAGCTAGAGTTCTAACAAACTCGCCCTTTTCAAATCAGCCTTGTCCTCAAGGCTGACGCTCCATGAATTCTGAAAATTTGATCTTCAAGTTGTCATAGTTCTCCCAAATGGCATCTTTGCTAGTAGGTTCACCCACTGCATAAGCACTTCAGTAGTGGGTCGTCGTCATCGAGTCACGATCCATCGATCAATAATGGCACTCGGTTGGGTTTGGAACTCTCCTTGGGTAGTTATATTTTGTAGGTGGCTTTGGGTTGTCTCGTTTTATCCTAACTTGAGCTTCAAATACGACACATGGAAGACTAGATGGATTCGGGAGCTAGTGGGTAAGCCCAATCTATATGCTACTGCTCCGATACGCTCCCAAATCTGGTAGGGTCCATAGAACTGAGGTGAAAGCTTTATGGATGCTCTGGTTTGGATCGATATTTGCTTGTATGGCTAGAACCGTAGAGAAACTCAATCTCCCACTGAAAATTTCCTTTCGCCTTTGTGTTGATCATATTGTTTTCATCCTCGCTTGAGCTATAGTGAGATTATCTTTTAGCAACTTCAACATTTTGTCTCTATCTTGTAGTTTCCTATCTACTTGTTCCACTTTAGAGGTGCCCAATACATATTTTGGGATTACAAGGGGAGGTCGGCCATACATAGCCTCATAAGGAGTACATTTTGTGGATGAATATAAGTTATATTATACCATCACTCAGCCCAAGGAAGCCGTTTTGTCCACTCTTTTGGCTGGTCACTAGTGAAGCATCTGAGGTATATCTCTAAGCACTTGTTCACTACTTCAGACTGTCCATTAGTTTATGGGTGATATTTCATACTCATCTTCAATTTAGTGCTCTGCATCTGAAATAATTCTGTCGAAAATTTGCTCGTGAAGACCCTATCATGATCACTTATAATAGATCTCGGCATCCCATGCAATTTTACAATATTCTCCATAAAAATTCGAGCAATGCTAGAAGCATTGTAAGGATTGTGAACAATGTAGAAGTGACTATACTTTGTAAGGCGATCAACCACGACAAGAATTTGATATGACTCCAGTAGGGTTAAGCCCTAATCACCATAGAAGTAATCAATAAGAACCCTGTGAGATTGTAATAAAACCCCACCTAGTCACTTCTATCCTATAAAGAAGTGAGGCTAGGGTTTAATTTGGGGCCTTAGAGCTTCTTAGCCACCACCCCCCTTATTGGGTTGGTCGGCTAGGGTTTCAAGCAGAGGGGCGTGACTTATGCAGCCACTTCGGCCGCCGCCCCCTTTATTTATGCATGATAGCTATAGGAGGGGCAAAAGAGGGAATTCACTTAGGAAGCACCCCCCTAGGGTTAGGGTTTGGAGCCTTATAAAAGCATGTAGCCTCCACCTCTTTTAGAAAAGCAAGATCAATCTATAATTCAACCATATGGTCGACTACTAGGAGAGAGGAACCCCTATAGTGTTTCAAGGGTTGACCCTCCTCAAAGATCAAAATCTATAGAGCTCCATCTAGGGTTCTATCATCTGGTATCAGAACAATGATCTTGCTGCCCCTGTAGCCATCTGAGCCGCCTCTACCTTCCACCCCAGCCGTAGATCAAATCAATTTGTCATTGCCCCCTGCATTTGATCTAGAGATCTAGTATATTTTTATCACCCACGCCTCTTCAATATTATAAAATCCTTTACCTTACACATTGAAGAGTTTTTACATACTTTCATTGCTGCAAATTTCACCATCGTAAACGTTATCATTATTGCGAAGGTGAAACGCTACATAAATTTTCAACCGCTTATTTGCCTCTTGAAACCTATTTATTGCTGCACCTTTTTGGCTGAAATTTTTATACAATTTCATAGATCATCTTAGCTTTCATCTAAGGTTGATCTCTGGAAAAAAAAATTTCTGAAACTGGAATTATAGTGCTGCAATTCTTTGTCGTGCAGTGCTGTAATTTTATGATGAAGAATCTGCCTTCCACCTGTTCGCCTCTTGAAACCAAACTTTTGTTCATCCTTTTTGGCTGAAACTATATACAATTTTAGATCATCTTAATTTTCATCTAAGATTGATCTTTGGAATAAATTCTTTCTGAAACCGAAATTATAGTGATGCAATTCTTCGTCATATAGTGCTGGAATTTTAAAACGAAGAATCTGCCTTCCACTTGTTGGCCTCTTGAAACTAAACTTTTGTTCATCCTTTTTGGTTAAAACTTTTATACAATTTCATAGATCATCTTAGCTTTCATTAAGATTGATCTCTGGGAAAAATTCTTTCTGAAACCGGAATTATAGTGCTGCAATCCTTCATTATGTAGTGTTGAAATTTTACGACGAAGAAACTGCCTTCCACCTTTTTCCATATTTTCCTACCATTACTCTGCTGAAATTTTATCAAACTTATTGCTGATATCAACCACATCTGAACCGAGGATTTCTGTATATTTTTCTTGAGTTTTTCTCTAGAATTTATGTCGAGAACTCATCGTTTCTCTGATGTAAATTATATTCGGCAGAACTGCACGTATGCAGCGATCTTTCGTCGAATCCTATCAGTTTTTTACTGCTATTTTTTCATATTTGAAACTCCTTTTTCCTCATCTTCCTCCCTTGACACCACAGCCCCAAATTTCACAATTTATGGCTGAATTTTTTGTTAAGAAACTGCTATTTCTTCTACGATAATTCTGCTTCTGCAAGGCAGCATACGTTGCAGCGAACTTTGTCAAATTCTATCAAACCTTTTCAGATTGTATTAAGAAGCCGCTACATGTCTTGTGTGGCATAATCAAAGATATGTACCTAAATCCTTCATAGATTACTACTCAAGTTGTATTAAGAAGCCGCTACACGTCTTATGCAAAACTTTCTTCATTCGTCATGTGTAAATCATCGCTCCCCCGTTTGTCATGTAGCACCACCTGTTTTCCTTTGCTGTAAAATTTCATGATTAATTTTAAAAAATAGAAAATATCACCTAATGTTGTTAGTCATTCGATGCCAAGCACAACCTCATAATTATCAAGAGGGAGGAGGAAAAATCTGCAATTATCTCTTAATTCTGTAGTAGTAGTTTCACCTGCGGGCACCTGCAATCATACTTCAAAATTCATGCATCGGTGAACTTAACATCAAACCTACTACAATCCCCCATAGGTAAGGCCATCCGAACAGCAACCTTGCTATTCATAAAATTATTAGTGCTCCTGGTGTCAATAAGGACGGTGATCGATTGTTGCTTCAGAAGTCCTCCCACTTTCATCGTTTGTGAGTTTACGTAGCCGGCAAGAGCATGCATCGTAATATCAATTGGCTACTGTTCTTCATCCATGACCTCTTCCTCATGCTCCTGGACGTCCTACTCCACATCTTCAAGAGGTTCAATCAGTAGGAGGTGGCCTTTTTTGCAGTGATGATCGCAGCTCCATGGTTCGTCACAATGCTGATCGGTCGCGTAGTTCTTCTTTCGTCAAGTTTTTTGGCAGTGAAGGATGGGTGGGAGTAGAAGGAGGTTTAAAAGACATGGGCCTAAGAGTGGTTCTCATCCTCCGAGCATCTTGGTTGAGCCGTTCTTCTTGTATTCGGGAGAAAGAAATTGCAGCCATCACGGTATGGGGCTACCGCGCCTTAACCTCCCCTTTTATCTTGGCTTGAGTCCTTCGATGAATGTTCATAAAAATTGTTGGTCAGTCCAATCATGAGCAAGGTAGGATAGCTTCTCAAACCTGGTTTGGTACTCTTGAATCATAGTGGTTTGTCGAATCTTTGAGAGTTGGCAGTTGATATTTTCATACTCTGTAGGTCCGAAGCGGTTCAACAGTGCATTCTTAAATTGATTTCACATCAGAGCCCCATGATTATATTCCAGCCAATTATACCATTTAATTGCATCTCCTTCAAGGTGGATGATAGTGATTTTCACCATAACATCATCTGACATTCGGTAGTAGCGGAAGTAACGTTCAGCGCGTGAAATCCACCCAGCAGGTTCCCCTTCTTCCCATTGTGGGAAGTCCACCCTCATTCGTGGCTAAAGCATGTCTGAGGGCTGTCCCTCCTTCTCTAAAGGCCTCTCTGAACTCTTTCCTTACTAAAATTTGGTTGGACTTAGCGGTTGTCCAATTTTGAACTCTTCGAACAAAGCACGCAGTTTGTCCTCCAAGCATGATTCAAGCCGTGATTCGAGCCGAGATTCCAACGCCTCAAATTTGGCATCAATTGGATCATAAGAAGCCATGGCATATGCCTATAGATCAGTGATGCCTTTGTCTTTTTTTGTTGATGGGTCAATGGCATGGGGTGGTGGAAGGTTCGGATGAAAGATCGATGGTAGAAGATTGTGGCTGCAAGGGTTTACTATTTTGGGTTATAGTTTTGGGTGCTATTCGGGTTATGAAAATAGGTTATGGTGGTTGCACCTTAAGGCTAGAGGGATGCCTTAAAGACATCTTGTTTGATGGTAGCAAGGTAGCTAGGGTTTGGTAGGTTACGGAGAAGAAAAAAGACAAAGGTGTAGCAGCGGATTTTTCATCAAAAAAATTCCAGTAACAAAAACGTAATTTTTTCTAGCAATTCACAGCAAAGATTTAAAAAAAACTCAAGGGAAATTACTGGTCAGGGAGAGATAATGCCATCAAAAATTTTGTGGAAGGAAACAACAGTAAAAGGTTTGGCAAAATCAAAGATCACAAGAAGTTAGTGCGGTAGAATTTTTTCATCGATAGAATTAAGCAATATAGACGAAATTTTTTCCAGTAGTTTGAAACAAGGATTCAGGTTAAAACTCAAGGGGATTCCACTGGTAAGGGAAAGGTAATGTCGACAAAAAATTCATGGAAGAAAATGACAATAAAAGGTTTGGCAAAATCAAGGATCACGGAAATGTACTGTAGTAGATTTTTAAGTCTAAAGTGCAGCAGTTTGGATGTAAAAGATCAGCAGGTTATATTGATAATTTTTTTATGAAACCAAAAGAAAATCCACTATTAAAAAGTGCCAAAGCTGTCGTAAAAATTTCATAGAGATTTGGACAGAAAAAACACAACAGCAAGATCAAATAAGTAGTGTTATGCGGTTGAAATTCTGCAGTGCAACTTTAGTCGTAGAGATGAAAACTCTGTGATGAAAAGTTTGTGCAGCAAGATAAGAATGGATTTTTTTGGGTTTTTTTAATAAAGATAACTAAATTATAGCAGCAGTAAGGTCGAAAACTAGAACCTATTTAATTTATGGGGAGATCAAAGGATGATCTGCAGTAGTGGAGATGACGACGAAATTCGACGGTGATCTAAGCAATTGTAGCAATTGCTTTGGGTGGCTGTGGAAGGATGATGGGCTACCGTGGAAGGGTAGTGAGATGCCAAGTACGTTGCTCTGATACCAAATGTTAGAACCCTTATGGGATTCTAAGCTTGGGGCGATCTCTATAGGGGATCAGCCTCCGTGAAACTCTATAGGGGTTCCCTCCTCCAAATTGCTGCTCAAAGGCTGCAAAAATTATTCATCTATTCATGATAAAAAGTGGATGATTATAAGACTATTTATTGGTCTTCTAATCCCTAACTCCTAATAGGACTCCCACTCCAAGACTCCTACTACTAACAACTCCTAATGCAACTCTAAGTAATAACCTCTAACCAGCCCATCTAGGGGCGGTCGATTGCTTATTTATTTCCTAATCCTATTCTAACTTAACCCCTTCTCAACCGGGTGACATGTATCTTATTCTCCTTACCCTCTTTAACAAGGATAAAGGGTGGTTAATTAGGGTGACATGTATCTTATTATTCCCTCAAAATATCTTCCTCTAAACTAATCCTAACCTAGCTGGCCTCCTCACTTCTTTAATAGGGTTCAGCTAGATAGGATTTACGTGAATGCCCTTAGGATTTATATGTTTGCCCTCTTCAATGAAACTGAACTGGGACTCCCCTAGCTAGAGTCCTAACACTGGTTTCCTACCTTACTGTTACGGCAATTTAGTTATCCTTATTCCAAAAACCCAAAAAAATTATTCCTATCTTACTGCACAAACTTTTCGTTGCAAAGTTTTCATCTCTACGACGAAAGTTGCACTACAGAATTTCAACCGCATAACACTGTTTATTTGATCTAGCCGTTGTGTTTTGTTTGTCCAAATCTCTACAAAATTTTTACGACGACTTTGGCACTTCCTAACATCAGATTTCCTTTTGGTTTCATCAAAAAATTATTAATATAAATTGCTGATCTTTTACATCCAAACTACTGCATTTTGGACATAAAATTCTACCGCAGTTCATACCCGTGATCTTTGATTTTGCCAAACCTTTCGCTGCCGTTTTCTTTCACAAAATTTTTTATGACATTACCTCTTCCTTACCAGTAGATTTTTCTTGAGTTTTACTCAAATATTTGTTGTGAATTATTGGGAAAAATTGTATCTTTACTACTAGAATTTTTCAATGAAAAAATCTGCTATTGTGCCTTTGTCTTTCTTCTTCTCTAGACCCACCAAACCCTAACCATTTTGCTGCCACCAACCACGATGTATTTAGGGCACCCCTCTAGCCTTATGATACTACTGTCATAACCTATTTCTAGAACCCAAGCATCACCCGAAAGTGTAGCCCAAAATAGCGACCTATCATAGCCTATCGATGTAGAATTCTGCAGCACTACCTTTCAGTGTTTTTTGCTGCACCCAAATATGATCCTTACCAAAATTATTGCTGCCACCCACATCATTGTTAGGGCACCCCTCTAGCTTTAAGATTTAGCCATCATAGCCTATTTCCATAATCCACAGCCAACCCTCACAGCCCCCAAAATACTACAGCCCAAACAACACCCTAAAACCGCAACCTTGATCCGTCACCATTTTGGCCACCAATCCCTACCAAACCGGTTACTGCCATCAACAACTACCCTAAGCCACCCCTCTAGCCTTAAGACATAGCAATCATAATCTATTTCCAGAATCGCAAGCCATCCCAAATAGCAGCAACAACTACAGCAAACAACAGCCTACTATAGCCTTTCGCCTTGAGCCATCTACCCTTTCCGGACACCAATCCACCCAACCAATCCATACCAATGATCCAACAGCAAGAGAAGGACCTTATCATAATAAATTTGAAGTTTTACATCATGTCATCAGGAGATATATTCGGAGCCTAATTGGAGGCGCTTGAATCATGGCTTGAATCACGCATGGAGGACATATTGCGCGCCTTATTTGTTGAATTTGGATTGGGCCGATCTTCGAGCCCAACAAAATTCCAACAAGTTGAAAGTTTAGGAAGGCTTTCAGAGAAGGAGGGACAGCCCTCAAAGATGATACAACCATGCATGTGGGAAGACTTCCCTCGATGGGAAGAAGGAGACCTGACATGATGGATTTCGTGCGCCTAACATTACGTCTGCTATTACCGAACACCGAAGGATTCTATTGTGAACACCACTGTCATACACCTCGAAAGAGATGCAATTCAGTGGTACAATAGGCTTGAATACACCCATGGGGCCCAACATGGATAGAATTCAAGTATGCACTACTGAACCGCTTTGGGCCGACCAAGTATGAGAATATCAATGAACAACTTGCTAAGATCCCACAAACCTCCACATCTAAGAATACCAAACCAGGTTTGAGAAATTATATTACCTTGCTTGTGATTGGTTTGACAGATAATTATTAGGGACATTCATCAAAAGACTCAAGCCAGAAATTAAAGGAGAGGTTAAAGTGTGGCAGCCCCGCACCGTGAAGACCGTAATATCTTTCGCCCGAATCCAAGAGGAGCGACTCAACCAAGATGCTCGAAGGATAAGGACCACTCCCAGACCATCAACATATAAACCTTCAGCACCCCCTGCTCCCAGCAGTCCTTGGCTGCTAAAGAAATTGATAAGAGAATAACTTCGCGATAGATCGACGAAGGGCCTTTTTGGCATTGCAATGAACTTTGGAGCCACAACCATCACTACAAAAAGAGGAAGCTTATGATGATATAACCTACTGAAGAATCTGAAGAAGTGGTCCAAGAACCTGAGGAGGAGAACATGAAGGAGGACCCATAATCGGCTGATTGTATGACTCACGCTTTAGCCGACCTTGCTAACCCGTAAGCAGCAAAAGTTGAAGAATCCCTTAAGCAGCAACCTGTCATCGTCCTCACAAACAATCTTATGAATGTCAAGGGAGAACAAGTGACCTTATGCAAGAAACATGGGAGCAAAGTAATGACGATCTTGACACAGCATTTGCAGAAGCTTGCTAAAATTTCAAGCGCCTTAGTCGAATCGAGTCGACTACTTCCTACCAGGCTATACGATCTTCATATGCTGATCTTGTAGGAGGAACCACTTGCACATATTCAACCATATTGTTGTCCACATCCTTAGAGGGCCAAAGCTAAAAGGATTATCCAAGAGACACAGGAGAAATAGATCATTCGGCCACGACCTTCCCGTGCAATGACACTTTATCTCTAAAAGCTTTGCCTCTTTGTCTACATGGATAAACTCTTCCTGAAGTGCCACATCTTGTCGAACCAGCTATGGCTTCTGAAGCAGTGCTCCTAGATCTCGGGCTACTTCCATAACTTCTCTATGGAGCGGACTATAATGCTCAAAGTCTTCCCTGATGATGACCATCGATCCATGGGCCACGATCGCAAGAAGATTAAGTCTCTCCAGCGACATTACTAACATGGAATCTGTGACACCAAACCTTACTAGATGGAGATCAAAATTTTGAAGGAATAAGAGGAAGGCATCCACACATCCACCATCTACAAGATCCTCACAATCACAATGCAATATATATTAGTGCTAGAATTACATGATCTTGGTAATGTGTTCGCAATTGGAGCAGACATTTCAGGAATTGAGATCGACACCACCCTCATGCAAGATAGTCGACTCCTAATATGCATTGAGGCTCTCCCTATATTTCACACAATGTTTCTAATCTATAAAGGGATACTAATTGCTACTAAATTTGAAGTTTGGCATGATACAGGTCAACAGCATAAAGGAGAGATGAAAACATGCTCGGTAAAATTATAGGTCCTATCCTCTTCGGACTCAAAATGGGCTCACACCACCAGGAACCTTATCAAAGGGCAACATTTATTCCAAAAGAAGGTTCGGTTACTATTAAATAATAACCAAGTGGCAGTCCATGCAAGAAAGAAACAACCCTTGACAAATACCAGAGTAGAAGAAAGTTTGGTGTTGACAATCGAATTTTCCTTCATCTCTAGCCCTACCAATAGAAATTTGAGCCTCAAGGAAGTGGTCCCCCTGCTACTTTGGCCTTTATAAAATTAGGGATCACAATGGAGCTGTGACTTATGGATCAGATCGGTACATCAATTCAAAAATACAATTGATCCTTCAAGTATCTCACCATAAATAAAAGTTTAGAGATGATAACTTAGCCCTAATTTATCCACCTGACACTCAAGTTGATGAGGAGGCCCAGGTTCAGTTGATGATTGCATGGGATGATCGGATCGTAACACATCACCATCTAGTCACTACTACTGATGCTGGATTACAAGAGCAGGATGTTAGGACTCTAGCTAGGGGAGTCCTAATTTAGTTTCATTGAAGAGAAAAAATATGTAAATCCTAAGGGCATTTATGTAAATCCTATATAGCCGACCCCTATTAAAGAGGTGAGGAGACCGGCTACGTTAGGATTAGTTTGGAGGAAAATATTTTGAGGGAAGAATAAGGTATATGTTACCTTAGTTAACCACGCCTTACCCTAGTTAAAGAGGGTTGGTTGAGGAGGGGTTAAGTTAGAATAGGATTAGGATTAGTTTGGAGGTTGCTACTTAGAGTTGCATTAAGAGTTGTTATGAGTCTTAAGTAGAAATCCTATTAGGAGTTAGGGTTTAGAAGCCCTATAAATAGCCTTGTATTCTCCCCTCTTTCATCATCAATAGCTCAATTATCTTTTAGCTCGTGTAGCAGAAAACCAAGGAGGGAGGAACCCCTATAGAGTTCTAAGGAGGCTAATACCCTATAAAGATCACCCTAAGCTTAGAATCCACAAGGGTCCTGACACTTGGTATAAGAGCAGCGTTCTTAGCATCTCGCTGCCCTTCCACAACCATCCATCAGCCCCCCATAGCCGTCTAAAGCAATTCCCACAGTTGCTTGAAGATCATCACCAAATTCCGTTGTCATCTCCACTACGCAGATCATCCTTTGATCTCCCCATGAATTGCAATATGTTCTAGTTTCCTACCTTACTACTACTGCAATTTACTTATCGCTATACATAAAATCCAAAAAAGTTCATTCCTATTTTCTGCACAAACTTTTCATCGTAAAGTTTCCATCTTTATGATGAAAGTTATGCTGTAGAATTCCAGCCACACACTCTTGACTATTTGATTTGCGACTGCATTTTTATTGATCCAATTGGTATGAAATTTATATGATTGCTTTAGAACTTCCCATCTTCATATCTCCCTTTACTTTCGTCAAAAAATTATCAATATAACATGCTGATCATTTACGTCCAAACTGTTGCACTTTAGACATAAAAATCTACCGATGTACTTCTCTGTGATCTTCGATTTTGCCAAACCTTTTACTGTCATTTTCTTCCATGAATTTTTTGTTGGAATTACCTTTCCCTTACTAGCAGATTCTCCTTGATTTTTACTCGAATCCTTATTTTGAACTACTGGAAAAAAATCTCGTCTATACTGTTGAAATCTTTTAACGAAAAACTTTTGCCGTCCTTGATCTTGTTAAAACTTTTGCTACCGATTTCTTCCACGTATTTTTTGACAGCATTATCTTTCCCTTGCCAGTGGATTCTGTTAGAACCCTTGTGGATTCTAAGCTTGGGGTGATCTCTATAGGGGATCCGCCTCCATGGAACTCTATAGGGGTTCCTCCCTCCTTGGTTTTCTGCACAATGGTTGAAAGATAATTGATCTATTGATGATGAAAGATGGGAGAATACAAGGCTATTTATAGGGCTTCTAAACCCCAACCCCTAATAGGATTCCTACGTAAGACTCCTATTCCTAACAACTCCTACTCCAACTCTTAGAAGCAACTTCTACTTCCAACAACTCCAACTCCAACTCCAACTCCAACTCTAAGAAGCAACCTCCAAACTAATCCTAATCTTATTCTAACTTATCCCCTCCTCAACCAACCCCTCTTTAACTAGGATAAGGGGTGGTTAATTAGAGTGACATATATCTTATTCTTCCCTCAAAATATCTTCCTCCAAACTAATCATAATCTAGTCGGCCTCCTAACCTCTTTAATAGAGGTCAGCTAGATAGGATTTACATGAATGCCCTTAGGATTTATATGTTTATCTTCTTCAATAAAACTAAATTAGGACTTCCCTAGCTAGAGTCCTAACAGATCCGTCCTCTTCAAATCAGTCTTGTGCTCAAGGCTAAGTTTCATGTCTCTCGGTTGTGATCTGTAATTCCTCACGAGGGTCCCTCGTGGCCCTACAGTAGGCACATCCTACTCCTGGGGTCCAGCATCAGAAGTAGTGATTGGACAATGATGTGTCATGATCTCGTGATCCCATGCAATCATCAGTTGAACCTGGGCCTCCTTATCGACTTAGGTGTGGGGTGGATAAATCAGGGCTGAGTATCCTATCTAAACTTCCATTTACGATGAGATACTTGGAGGATCAATTGTATTTTTAAATTGATGTACCGATATGATCCATAGGTCACGGCTCCATTGTGATCTTCAATTTTGTAGGGTCCAAAGAAACTGGGAGACCACTTCCGTGAGGCTTGAGTCTTAATAAATTCCTGCTGGTAGGGATGAAGATGAAGGAAGAATCAATCTTTAATAGCAAACTTCCTTTTACTCCAGTGTTTGTCGGGTGGTTGTTTCTTTCTTGCGAGGGCTAGCGTGTAGTTGTTCTTTAATGGTAGCCATACCTTCTTTTGGAATAATTGCTCCCCTTTAATAAGGTCCTTGGTGGTGTGAGCCTATTCTGACAAGGATAGGAGCCTCGTATAAAATGTAGGGAGAGCCTTAGTGTATATTAGGAGTCAGCCATCTTGCATGAAGGTGGTGTTGATCCCAATTCCTGATATGTCTGCTCCAATTGTGAACACATTACCACGATCGAGTAATGCTAGCACTGATGTAGATGGCATCGTGACTATGAGGATCCTATAGATTATGGATGTGTGGATGCCTTCCTCTTCTTCCTTCAAAATTTTGATCTCCATCCAATAAAGTTTGGTGTCACAGATCCTATGCTAGTCTTATCGTTGGAGGGACTTAATCTTCTTATGGTCGTGGGTTGTGGATCGGTGGTCATTATCAGGAAAGACTTTGAGCATTATGGTCCACTCCTTGGAGAAGTCATGGATTTGTCTCTTGATATTCACAATTTGTCTTCGTGAATTGTATATCTTATCACCATGTTAATTTTTCTTGATATATTTTTTGTGATGATTTAAAAGATAAAGTAATGGGAAAAGTTTGCACCATTGTAACCATCCCTTCTTTTTTATAGTGACAAAGAGGGGGCAAAACTTGCTAGCTTGCTCATCTCAAAAGAGAAGCAAGAAGTGCTATCTCAAGAGAAGCAAAAATTTTGCTTAACCTCACATTTAAAAAAAAACATGCAAAGAGAAGTAACACTTGCCAACTTGTTAGCTTGCATGATGTAAAATTGCTACCTTAAACATTATAAATGAAGAAAAATTTGCTAGCTTGCATTTCTCAAAAGAGAAGAAAGAACTCACTAGCTTGCATGTTCTAAAGTGATGAAAAATTTGCTAAATTACTAACCTTTCATATCTCAAAAACTTGCTAATTATACTTATCCTTTTTTGTTGATGATAAAGGGGGAGAAGGTATGATGATGTGAAATCATGTACGATGATCATGCATATAATGATGATTGAGAAAATCTATATGAAGATAATGATTTGTTATTTTTCAGATTTATTTGCTATATTTTCTTGAAAATTATATGAGAATAATTTGTTGAGCTCATATTCGAAATTTTCTTTTAAAATTTTATATCTACAAGATTGAGGTTAAGAGTTAAGAATGCTAAATCATGAAAATATTGCTGGTTACAAGTGCTCTACAAGCCAATCACGTGAGTGATGGCACATGTGATACGCTGTGTGATCTTTTTGCTTATGATTAATATTGGCATATTCTCACATTATATTCTCTGTAGCATATATACTGTAATGTCCTTAGTTCTGTGCAATGGGAATCGGATTATGATAAGATCATGATAATGAGATCGATTCACCTTTAAACACAGATCCTAAATAATCCCGGTCATAGGTTACTCGAGAGGGACATCGAGATAACTGGATAGACCGATGTACTATATACTCGTCCATATGATGGAGGCAGTTGATTTTATGGTCACTTGTGTGGAGATACTAAGGATATAGTACAGGTACTCATTAGAGAATGAGTTCACTAATTGATCCGCTTATGGATTATTGTATGGTTAATGATACCTAATGTGACCTGACATTATCAGGTCCAATATATGGCTTCTAGGATATTAGTTGGATGAGAGATTATAGCTACACGGTAACTATAGACATATAGGTCTGATTGATTCGATCCTCCTGTACCGTTTGGGGACTATGGTGTAGTAGCATAGTACGTCCATAGTCGATGAGTCGAGTAAATTATTATGGGGATAATAGTTTAGTATATCAGAAGGAGTTCTGATGGGAGTGACTCACGACCAGCTCGGTATCAGGCCTAGAGGGTCATACACATGGTGGATGCTTCAGTGAATAGAGGATTGGATGGAGATCCAATTAGCCCTTATTCTCATTAGATAAGATCCTATACTGATGAGCTCCTTAATTAAGGCCCAATTAGAGGTCTAAGGAGATTATTGGATAGAGATTCAATAATGCAATGTTAGTGGGTAATTGGATGGAGATCCAATACCCACTAAGGAATGATTCCTAGGATTTTTTGGTGGCTCTCTATAAATAGGAGGGGGGACACATGGTTGATAGGCCGCAGCTTTAGCCACCACCTCCTATTCTCCTCTCTCCCTCTGCATAAGAGTTGCGAGATCAGATTGGAGGAGTTTCACTGCAGAGATCCATCGTATGGATACCGCTAGAGAGGAGGACGCTTGACCTCCTTCATATTCTCCATCCGGATATGAAATACAGGGATATACGATCTCCCTAGGTAAAATCAATTTCTCACACATCGTGGTTTTCTAGGTTTTGTGATTTTTCTCACGACCCCAATCTTTTGCATAACGATTTGATCTACGTGAAAAATTAATTTTTGTTTTGATTTTCACTACGCATATGATGCTCCCGCTGAGGTTTCCCAACAAATATATGAATTGCTAATCTAGATTTCATGAGATTAAGTTTTTTTATGATAATATTTTTATCTTATTATTTACAAAAAAAGGAAGAAAAATTGCATGAAGATGATGAATTGCTACATTTGAAATTTGTAAGAGATGATTTTTAGTATCAAGAGATGATTTTTGCTACATTTGAAATACATAAGTAGTCTTTAAATATCTTGGACTTTTGAGCTCATATTAATATTTTTTTAAAATTTACTAAGAGCTCTACTTAATGATATTTTATAACTGCTCCCTTATTTTCTTTCCTTCTTTTTCACAAGAGAAAGAAAATTCTTTATGACTCATGTTGTATTTTACAAAGGGGGGGCAAAAACTCATGTGCCTTAAAATCCTTATACCTATGTTTCACCTTTTTGTTGATGACAACGGGGGAGAAATATATAATGATGATACATAATATTGATAATATTCATTGATGACACACGATATTGATGATATATATTGATAACATATGATATTAATTATATACATTGATAACATATGATATTGATCATATACTTGGATATCTTAAATATGGATGTATAATTGTTTTTAAAATTCGGTGGGACCTCGCCAGGAGTTCACTAGGACTTCACCGAAGGTATTTGGAAGATCGTTAGGAACACGCCGGGAGATCGTCAGAGGAAGACTATGAAACTCGCTGCAGGGAATACTGGAGCTTGTTGGATTGCGGGAGTGAGGTCGTAAGCTTGGTGGTCATGTTTGATTGTAATCTTTAAGTCATAGGTTAAGAATGAGTCCTAAATGAGTGTGATTTGGAAGCAATCCAAATCAACTTAAAGAGGCAATCGAGTCCACTAAAGGGGAGTGATTGAGCTCAGGTTAAGCTCAATTGGTTGACCAGAGAATTGGTCAACATATGGTTCATGTCGGGATTCAAAAAGTGAAGGGAATCACTTTTTCGGGATTCCTGACGGCTGAACTGCCATTAAGCGATGGTTCAACCAACCGTACGCAGGAAACAGGATGGTTGTCAACGCTATTAGCGGTTGAATTGCCTAGGATAGGTGAGTAAGCTGCCCATACCCAGTTTTTTCGAGTATGTTTGAATTTTGACTCCAAAATTTTAAAGCCACTTGGGGCCTATATATACCCCAAGTTTTCTTGCATTCTATATAACAATTTTGGGGATTATTTTATATAAAAAAATTATGTATGAATTGTAAGAAAAAGAAAAGGAGAAGGGAGAGAGCTTAGAGTTAGAAAATTCTTGAAGTCTCCCATGTAAGCAAGTTGTAAGGGTTTGGTCTTCACCCAAAGAAGATCGGTAGTGGACGTCGATGTGCCTCAAGGACGAGGACTCAAGAGTGGACGTAGGTCGGTTGGTGCCGAACCACTATAATTTAGAGTGTTTTTACTTGTTGCATTTACTACTTGCAATTGTCGAGTTCTTAATCGTTTTGAACTAAATATCAATAGACGCTTCCGATTTTTACTTACTCTTTAAAAGAAAAGTTTCAAGTCAAGCACTTCCCTTCGATGTTGCTTATCTTTTTATTAAGATTTGTTTATTCATTCTTAAGTCATTTTTAAGTAAGAAACTTAGTATTTTCTTTGAATCATTCACTTGTTACGAAAAGCTTCAAATTTTCCTATCTTGCTTCAAGCAAAAAGTTTTTTGTTAAAATGAGAATTCACACTTACACTAATTCACCCCCACATTGTACCAATTGACCATAACAAATTATTCTGAAGAGGTTCCACTTAATTAGAGAGATCATAACCCGTAATGATATAGCAATGTAAAGAGTTTCATCCAAAGATAACATTACAGATCCACTGATGAAGCCATTGGCTCAGATTGTATTTGAGTATCATAAGGGTCTCATGGGGATCAGACACATAAGTGATTGGCTTTAGGTCAAGTGGAAAATTATTGATTACAGTTGCCCTACAAGCCAATCACATGTGATGGCACATGTGACACGCTACGTGATCTTTTTGCTTTTGATTATTATTGACATATTCTCACATTATATTATATTTTACATATATATATTATGATATCCTTAGTTCTGTACAATAAGAATCGGATCATGCTGAGATCACGATAATGAGATCGATTCACCTTTAAACACAGATATCAAATAATCCCGGTCATAGGTTACTTGAGAGGGATATCGAGATAACCGGACAGGCTACTGTATACCTATTTATATGATGGAGGCGGCTGGTCTCATAGTCACTTGTGTGGAGATACTAAGGCTACAGTACAGGTGCTCATTGGAGAATGAGTTCACTGATTGATCTGCTTATGAAATATTGTATGGTTAATCATACTTAATGTCAGATAGCGATTCCATAGTCCTAGTTGTGTATATGGTCCTTAGACTTGAGACACCAAAGATGCTTTGTTTGAATACTTCTTTCTTTGACACTAGACTTATAGGTTTGGAAAGTTATAGATCTGGTACAACCGATTATCGAGATTGGTAGCCAACCTTACAAAGGTAATTGAGTGTCAATAAAGGATCATCCACTCTTAATATCGTGATAGGAATATCTCATATGTGCTTGCTCAGACAAATCCCTAGCCATGGTCATTCGGATTGAGGGAGAAGGAGTTCTCCGGAAAAATACGATTAGAGGGAGACTCAGATGGATTTTGTATATGGCCTGACAATATCTTGTCTAATATATGGTCTTTGGGATATTAGTTGAATGAGGGACTATAGATACACGAAAATTATGGATACATAGGTCTGATGGATTTGATCCCCTTGTACCGTCTGGGGACCATAGTGTAGTAGTCTAGTACGTCCATAGTCGATAAGTCAAGTGAATTATTATGGAGATAATAATTAACTATATCAGAAGGAGTTCTGATAGGAGTGACTCATGACTAGCTCAGATCGGGCCTAAAGGATCACACACATATGGTGGATGCTTCAGCGAATAGAGGATTGGATAGAGATCCAATTGTTGGTTATAGGTGCCCTATAAGCCAATCACGTGAGTGATGGTATGTGTGACATGCTGTGTGATCTTTTTGCTTATGATTAATATTGACATATTCTCATATTATATTATATGTTGCATATATTGTGATGTCTTTAGTTCTGTGCAATGGGAATCGGATCGTGATGAGATTATGATAATGAAATTGATTCACCTTTAAACACAGATCCTAAATAATCTCGGTCATAGGTTACTCGAGAGAGACATTGAAATAACCAGACAGATCGATGTACTATATACTCGTCCATATGATGGAGGCGGTTGATCTCATAGCCACTCATGTGGAGACACTAAGGATATAGTACAAGTGCTCATTGGAGAATGGGTGTACTGATTGATCTGCTTATGAAATATTGTATGGTTAATAATACCTAATGTCAGACAGTGATTCCATAGCCGCAGTTGTGTATCTGGTCCTTAGACTTGAGACATCAAGGATGCCTTGTATGAGTACATCTTTCTTTGGTGCCAGACCTATAGGTTTGGAAAGTTTCAGATCTGGTACAACTGGTTATCGGGATTGGTAGCCAACCTTACGAAGACAATTGAGTATCAATAGAGGATCATCCACTCTCGGTATCACGAGAGAAATATCTCATATGTGCTTGCTCAGACAAATCTCTGGCCAAGGTCATTAAAATTGAGAGAAAAAGAGTTCTCCGAGCGAATCCGATTAGAGCGAGACTATGACGGATTCTGTATGTGGCCTGACAGTACCATGTCCAATATACGATATATGGGATATTAGTTGGATGAGGGATTATAGATACACGGTAATTATGGACAAATAGGTCCGATGGATTTGATCCCTCCTATATCGTTTGGGGACTATGGCGTAGTGGCTTAGTACATCCATAGTCGATGAGTCGAGTAAATTATTATAGGGATAATAATTCACTATATCAGAAGGAGTTCTGATGGGAGTGACTTACGTCCAGCCCGGTATCGGACCTAGAGGGTCACACATATATGGTGGATGCTTCAGCGAATAGAGGATTAGATGGAGATTCAATTAGCCCCTATTCTCATTAGATGAGACTCTAAGCTGATGGGCTTCTTAATTAAGGCCCAATTAGAGGTCTTAGGAGATTATTGGATAGAGATCCAATAATGCAAGATTAATGGGTAATTGGTTGGAGATCCAATTCTCACTAAGGCAGGAGCCCTAGGGTTTTTGGTGGCTCTACATAAATAAGAGGGGAGACTCAAGGTTGATAGGCTCCAGCTTTAGCCACCACCTCCTATTCTCCTCCCTCCCTCTGTGCAAGAGTTGCGAGATCAGATTATAGGAGTTTTGCTGCAGAGTTCCATCGTGTGAAGATGCGCCTATGATGTCATGGCAGGAGATCACGACGCATGGTGATGCGACGATCCGACGGAACTGATGATGATGAGATCAACAATCACAGGGCATGAAGATGCGCCAATGCACACATAGATCCTATTGTGAGTGATTAGGCCCAATGGCTCAGGCTTAATCATATTAGTTGATGGCTCATGATCATCCGGTGTGGCTTGCATACGTGTTATACACCTATTAGATATATGTATATATATATATTTACATGCGATATAGATATATATTAAATATGTATGTGTGTGACACGATATATTAGGAGACCGATACAAAAACCCCTCCTAAGATAATATTAAGTCGGTAAGCGTGAGGCAATAAGATTGACCCATGTGGCCTTCCATCGTTATAGGAAAAAATTGAATCACGACATAAGTTGAGTTAATCGAGTCCCTCGAGGCTCACCTATCTACGTGATCGAGATCTTTCCTCTGACATAGAGATGTCACCGGTTACCTAAGGACATGGTATGCTTGGCCAAGTCCTTCGAAGGTATATCATTGAATCAGACTCATCTTGTAACGATGGTGATGACTTAACTGAACGTCATAGTTGATCAAGTCCCTCGAGACTATGATGATTTAGAGACCGAACATGACGGGAATCATAAGAAGTTGTGATTGGCAAGAGTTGCCTACCTTTTAGGCTTAGTGTAATTGGTCGAGTCCCTCGAGGTTGCACTAAGACGCCAATTGGATTCTGATCCCCACTAGGAGTCTGCTGGAGACTTCCATCTCACGTGTCGAGGGTGTCGCGTGATTCGCTAAGGGAGTACATTAAGATAAAAGTCCATATCTTAATTAGTATTTTTTGTAAAATCTGCATGTTATTTAATTTACGCTATATCTTGCTTGTCGATTGCAAAACCCCCACGTGACATACTTGATGTCAACCGCCTCATTGGTCCAAAAGCTCCATAATTTGATAATTATTCTTACGAAAGAGAAAATCGTATATGTCCTTAATATGACTGTGCTCACACCGGAGAAAAGGACTAGCGAGGATGAGATCACTCGCTTTGTGAAGTATAAAGATAGTCCTAAAGGACAACCTGTATGTTGATCTTATACTTCAGTCCCTACCAGATTTCTTTTCACGATTCATTATTAACTTTAATATGAACAAGTTTGAGGTGACTCTACCTGAGCTCCTCAATATGTTGAGGAAGCAAAGAGTACCATAAAAAAAAAAGTCAGTTCTCTATATTGGTGAGACCAATTGGAAACGGAAGGTCAGCAAGACCCTTAAGAAGGGCAAGGGCAAAGAAAGACCAAGTAAAGGAAAAGGTTGCCTAGAAAGACCCGGCAAAGGATAAAGGACAGTGCTTCCACTATGGCCAAGACGGGCATTGGAAGAGGAACTGTAAGGACTACCTTGCAGAGAAGGCGAAACATAAGCTTAGAGAAGCTTCAAGTATATTTATGATCAGTCTTCACTTGTCAAATTTTCATTATAACACATGGGTATTAGATATCGGGAGTGTTTATCATATCTGTAATTTATTATATTTTCTAACAAGACCTAAAAGATTGACTAGAGGTGAGATGGACCTCAAGATGGGCAATGAAGCAAGAGTTACTGCAGTTGCTATTAGGGAGGTCACTCTACATCTGCCTAGTGGAGTTATTATTGCTTTAAATGCTTGTTAATTTGTTCCCTCTATTATCAAAAATATTATTTTCATCTTTTGTTTAACAATTCGTGGATATAAATTATTTTTTTTAGAATAATAATTGTTCAATCATTATGGATGATGAGATCATCACTAGAGGGACCCTTATAAATGGCTTATATATGTTAGACACTTCTCGACATATCATGAATATAAATATGTCTAAGAGGAAAAGAGATGAGGTGACTAATGTATACCTATGACATTGTATACTAAGTCATATACATGAAGGAAGGATTCAAAAGTTGCTGAAGATGGATACTTAGATCCATTTGACTATGAGTCATATACAACTTGCGAAACTTACCTTCGTGGAAAGATGACCAACTCTCCTTTTAGTGGAACTGGAGGGAGAGCCACCGAGTTATTAGAACTCATACATAGTGATGTATGTGGTCTCATGTCGACTCGGGCTATATGTGGTTACTCATACTTCATTACATTCACTAATAATTTCTATAGGTATGGACACATGTACTTAATGAAGTACAAATCTGAGGCCTTTGAAAAATTCATGGAATATAAGAATGAGGTAGAAAACCAAATTGGAAAGAGTATTAAGAATCTTCGATCAGATCAAGGAGGAGAGTACTTGAGTACGAAGTTCACCCATTTCCTCAGTGGACACCTCCTTATACACCTTAGCTTAATGGTCTATCAAAAAGGAGGAATCACACATTGTTGACATGGTGTGATCCATGATGAGTTTCGCTATCCTACCCGTCTCATTCTAGGGATACGCCCTAGAGACCGTAGCTTACATTCTGAATAGATTTCCATCAAAATCGGTAGTATCTACACCATATAAGATATGGAAAGGAAAGAAATCTGATCTTAAGGTAGTTAAGATTTGGGGTTGTCCTGCCCATGTTAGAAGACACAACCCCGATAAGTTGGAATCAAGGACAGAATGGTGCACATTCGTGGGATACCCAAAGGAAACTTGTGGGTATTATTTCTATCACCCCGAGGACTGAAAGGTCTTTGTTGCCAAGAGAGCTGTGTTCCTTAAGAAGGAACACGTTCTTGGTGGAAATAGTGGGAGCAAGATAGAATTGAGCAAGGTTGGAGAACCTAGCTCAAGCACCATTCTAGAGCCCGAATCTGTTCAGATACCTTACACACAAGTTCCAACTTTACAAAGGTCTAGCAGAGTATCTCACCCTCCTGAAAGATATGTGGAACATATTAGTGGAGATGACTCTCAAGATGTTGATCCTCAGACCTACGAGGAGGCTATTATGAGTATAGACTCCGGGAAGTGGCAAGAAGCCATGAATTCTAAGATGAATTCCATATACTCTAACAAGGTTTGGAACCTTGTGGATGCACCTGAGGGTATTATACTTATCGACTGCAAATGGATTTTCAAGAAGAAGATCGGAGTGATGGAAAAGTAGAGACCTATAATGCAAGGCTGGTAGCTAAAGGATATCGTCAAAGACAAAGAGTTGACTATGACGAAACTTTTTCACCTATAGCCATGTTTAAGTCCATTAGAATTATTTTGGCCATTGCAACACACTATGACTATGAGATCTGGTAGATGAATGTCAAAACAGCATTTCTCAATTGCAACCTTAAGGAGGAGATGTATATGATACAGCTAGAGGGTGATAAGACCCCAGAAGGAGCCCTATAGATTTTGATCCTTGAGGGGAATCAACCCTTGAAACTCTATAGGGGTTTCTCCCTCCTAGACTCGGCACAAAGGCTGAATTGAAGATGATAATTGCTTGATTAAAAGAGGGGGACAGCTACATCTTAAATAGGGATCCAAGTCTTAGCCTAAGGGGGCACTTGTCTGAGGGGAATTATCCTTTTGCCCCTCCTACAGCCATCCTGCCTTAATAGGAACAAGGGGCGGCTAGGTTGGCTCTATAGCCGACCTAAGTAGGGGGGAAACGCTGGCCAACTTACCCAATAACGGAGGCAACGACTACTAAGCCCTAAGGGCTAATCCAAACCCTGACCATACTCCTTTATAAGATAGGAGAGGCTTTATTATAATCTAGCAGAGTTTTTATTGACTTCTATTGAAATGATTAGGACTCAACCCTGCTGGAGTCATATCAAGTCCCCCCTCTCAGAATCAGCCTTGTCCTCAAGGCTGAGGATCCATAAACTTCGGGAACCGGATCTTCAGCTCTTCGTGTGACTCCCATATTGCATCTTCAAATGGTAAATTATTTCATTTCACAAGTGCTTCGGTGGAGGGGCTTTGTCGGTGCATCATAATTCTTCGATCAAGTATAGCTTCAGGTTGGGCTTGGATTTCTCCTTCAATTATAGTGCTCGGTAGCTGAATCTGAGCCAGTTCATGTTCACCCAATTTCGGCTTCAGTAGGGATACGTGGAAGACGGGATGAATTTTGGCATCATTTGGAAGTTTAAGTTGGTATACCACGACCCCAATGCGTTCCAAAATCTGATATGGTTCATAAAATCGTGGAGATAGTTTCATCGATGCTTTGGTGTTGATGGATAGCTGCTTGTATGGTTGTAGGCGGAGGTAAACCTAATCTCCTACTAAAAATTCTCGCTCACTCCGGTGATTATCTGCTTGTTGCTTCATGCGGGCTTGAACGACAGTTAGGTTGTCCTTCAACAGCTGTAGTAGTTTATCCCTGTTGATTAGGTCTTGGTCGACCTGATCCACTTTAGCTAAATCAAGTACATATCTGGGAATTCCAGGGAGGATCAATTGTAATTTTGATCTAGTGCATGGATCTGGTCTCTAAATTGGGGCCCCGATATGATCCCCAATTTTGCAAGGACCAAAGAAATAGGGACACCACTTTCTTAAGGCTTGAATTTCATGCTGGTGGAGCTGGAGATGTAGGGGGGCTTGATCTTTCTCAGGAAACTTTCTTCTGCTCCGGCATTTGTCAAGGGAGAGTTTCTTCCTTACATGGGCTACCACATGGTTAGTGATAGCCAATCTTTCTTCTGGAATGATGACTACCCTCTGGTATGGTTCAGGATGATGAGAGCCCAATCTGGCGTGAGCATGGATTGCAATTCTTCTAGTTTAACTCCTCTTTCGTGCCATGGACCTGTATCCAACCATATTTTAAATTTGGTAGTAATTAGTATCTTTTGTAAAAACCTCGTATAAAGTGTAGGGGAAGCCTCGGTGTAAATTAGGAGTCGACCATCTTGCATAAGAATAGCCCAAATTCCAACTCCTGACGCACCGGCCTCAATGACCAAAGTGTGGTCGAAATCGAGCAGCGATAGGACCGATGTCATCATCATGGCTGCCTTGAGTCGTTCGAAGGTTGCGGAGGCTTTATCCGACCATAAGAAGGAGTCTTTCTTCAGTAAGGACGTGAGCGGGGTACTAATCTTGCCATAATCTTTCACAAAATTTTGGTAGTAGCCCATGAGTCCAAGGAAACCGCGTAATGATTGTACGTTTGTAGGTCTCGACCATCCTTACATTGCCTCGATCTTTGTCGGGTCCACCGCCACTCCATCCTCTAATATAGTGCACCCAAGATACTCCAATTTGCGCTGTAAGAAACTGCACTTTGACTATTTAACATAAGGAGTATTCTCCTGAAGAATCGTTAGAACAGTTCGTAAGTGTTGAAAATGTATATCAAGCGTAGGGCTATAAATGAGAATATCATCAATGAATACCAATATGAACTTGCGTAGAAAACTCCGGAAGATGTCATTCATCAGGCTTTGGAAATTAGAAGGAGTATTCATAAGTCCGAAAGGCATTATCAGAAACTCGTAGTGATCATTATGCGTGCGGAATGTAATTTTCAGAATATCTTCAGTGCATACCCGAATCTGATGGTATCCTCATCGGAGATCCAATTTAGTGAGGACTCGGGCTCCGCACATCCGCCATGTACCATCTTTCTTGTGCACTAGCAACATCGGTGAGGAGTAAGGGTTGCAGCTCGGTCGAATCACCCCGGTGTCAAGCATCTCTTTAACAATGTTCTCGATCTCGTCCTTCTGCAAGTGAGGATAGTGGTACGATTATAAATTTGCTAGAGGTTTGCCTGGCCAAATAGGAATGCAGTGGTCATGTAGCCGGTTAGGGGGTAGCTCGCGCGACTCCAAGAAAACATCCGCGAATTCATTTAGGCAAAGGGCAAGCTTAGGATCTGAGTTTTGTACGTTCTCCCCCGTAGATGGCTGCTGATTATGCATCAAGAATCCACCATGTGCTTTATGTGAAACTTTCTCCATTTGTTGCAATGAAACAGTGGAAATTTGGCTGCCGCGCTTGCCTCGTAACGTGACCTGTCTCCCTTTGCAATAAAATTTCATAATTAATTTAGAAAAATCCCAGGAGATATCACTTAGTGTTTTGAGCCATTCGATCCTGAGTATGGCTTCATAATCATCGATGGGTAGGAGGAAGAAATCAGCTACCACTTCTTGGTCTTGGAGGAGTAGTTTCACCCGCGAGCACCGTTGGTCGCAATTAAAGATTCGACCGTCGGTGACCTTTACGTCAAACTTGTTGCAACCTTCAATTTGAAGTACCAAACATGCAGCAACCTTACTGTTGAAGAAGTTATTGGTGCTGCCCGTGTCAATGAGAACGGTGATGAGTTGCTGTTTTAGAAGTCCTCCAACTTTCATCATCTGCAGGTTGGAATAGCCGGCCAATGTGTGCACTACGTAGTTGGCCGGTTGGGACTCTTCCTCCATGGCTTCTTCTTTAGGTTCAAGGGCTTCTTCAGATGTTTCATTGTCCTCATCCTCCGCTGGTTCAATCATGAGGAGCCGACCCTTTTTGCCATAATGTTCATGGCTCCCGGTTCGTTGTAATGCCAACACAACTCCTTGGCCGATCATTTGTGAAGCTCCTCTCTTGTCAACTTTTTTGGTGTAGGAGTTTGGATGGCAGTAGAGGGGACAGTAGGCCTTGGCATGGCTGGTCGGGGAGTGACCCTTATCCTTTGTACCTCATGGTTCAATTGTTCTTCCTGGATACGCGCGAAGGAAATCACCGTCATAAGAGTGTACGATTGTCGCGCCTTTTCTTCTCCTCGGATCTCCAGCTTTAGGCCCTCAATAAAAGTACCTAAAAGTTATTTCTCAGACCAATTCTCAGTTTGGTTAGATAAACGCACAAACCTTGTTTGGTATTCTTGTATTGTAGAGGTTTGACGAATCTTTGCCAATTGTCCATCGATATTATTAAAATCGGTTGGTCCGAAGCAGTCTAGTAGTCCTTCTTTGAATCATTGCCAAGAGAGTCCTCCATGGGTATGCTTAAACCAATTAAACTACTGAATAGCATCTCCCTCGAGGTGGATGGAAGCAATCTCCACTCGTGTGGCATCGATGGTTCGGTAGAATCGAAAATAGCGCTCCGCGCGCGAGATCCACCCGGTCGGGTCTCCTTCTTCCCATCTAGGGAAATCATCCTTCATGCATGGATTATTGAGATCAGAGGTGATATGTCCATGTTCTTGAGGATGGTCTCACCGATCTGAAGTTTCTCCGTGTTGTGATTTCCTCGGGCTCGACAGTCGGCCAATGATGAATTCAGGGAAAAGGGATCGCATCTTCTCTTCCAGGCGGTTTCCAAAGGCTTCAAGCTTTGCATCGATAGCCTTCTCTGATGCCATAGTATATGCCTTAAGATCTATAATATTGAGATCTTTTTTCTATTATCGGGTTAGTGGCATGGGAATTTTGGAGAAGGGGGTGGCCAGTCGGAAGGTGAATCGGTTTGGATGGAAGTAGGATGCAGTTTAGGGCAGATTTGGGGCTACAGTTTTGTGGAGTTTAGGCTACAAATTATTATGGTTTTAGGGCTGTGATAGCAGTAGATGAAGGTTAAGAAAATAGGTTTTAGATCTGGGATAGATGGCAGCAAAGGTAGGTGTCTCGGTAAGGAAAGTTTTCTAAAAAGGTAAGTAGATCGATAAGGAAGTAGTCTGATTTAGGTGGCTGATTTGGGGGCTATTTGGATTTGGTTTAGGGTAGGGTTCTGAAGGGTATTTGGTAAGGATGGTAGGGATTGGTGATGAGGAAAGAAGAGTCTGAAATCCCACAAAAAATAGCACTCAGATCTGATAGAATTCGGTGAAAAGAAGTGCTGCGATGTGCTGTCCTGCTGAACCGGTTCTTATGTCAGAGAAACGATGATTTCTCAACATAAATTCCAGTGGAAAATTTAAGGAAACTATACAAAAACCCTTGGTTTAGATGTTGTCAATACCGGTAGGAATTTTGATGAAATTTTCGCAGCATAACAGTAGGGAAATAGGGCAAAAGATGAAAGGTAGATTCCTTCGTCGTAAAATTCTAGAACTACGTGATGGTCAAAGATTGCACAAAAAAATCAGTTCCAGAAGGATTTTTTTTGTAAAATCAAATTTAGATGAAAGCCAACTTGATCTTGAGAATTGTGTAAAAATTTCAACCAAAAAGGATGAACAAAAGTTTGGTTTCAAGAGACCAATAGACGGAAGGCAGATTCTACGTTATAAAATTTCAATACTGTGTAATGAAAAATTGCAGTGCTATAAGTCCAGATTGAGAAGGAGTTTTTTCACAAGATTAGTCTTAGATGAAAGCTAAGATGATCTATGAAATTGTATAAAAGTTACAGCAAAAAAGGATGATTGAAAGTTTAGTGTCAAGAAGCAACAATCAGCTGAAAATTTCTGCAGCCTTTCGTCTTTGCAACGATGATAACGTTTGCGATAAACAAAATTTGCAGTGGACAAAATTTCGAAAAAATCTTCAACGTGTAAAGTAATAAATCTTGTAGTATTGAAGAGGCAAGGATGATAAAAATATACCAGAATTCCAGATCAAACGCAGGGGGCAACGACAGACTGATTTGATCTGCTGCTAGGGTGGAAGGTGCAGGTGCGTGTCGTAGCAATTATGGGAATTGCTTGGGAAGGTGAAGGTGGCTGGGATGGCTACAGGGGCAACAATATCGCTGCTCTGATACCAGATGATAAGACCCCAGAAGGAGCCCTATAGATTTTGATCCTTGAGGGGGATCAACCCTTGGAACTCTATAGGGGTTCCTCCCTCCTAGACTCGGCACAAAAGCTGAATTGAAGATGATAATTACTTGATTAAAAGAGGGGGGCAGCTACATCTTAAATAGGGATCAAAGTCCTAGCCTAAGAGGGCACTTATCTAAGGAGAATTACCCTTTTGCCCCTCCTATAGCCATCTTGCCTTAATAGGAACAAGGGGCGGCTAGGTTGGCTCTATAGTCGACCTAAGCAGGGGAAACCCCTGGCCGACTTGCCCAGTAAGGGGGGCGGCGACTACTAAGCCCTAAGGGCTAATCCAAACCCTAACCATACTCCTTTATAAGATAGGAGAGGCCTTATTACAATCTAGCAGAGTTTTTATTGACTTCTACTGAAATGATTAGGACTCAACCCTGCTGGAGTCCTATCAGAGGGATTCGTATTCAAAGAGAGTCCAGATAAAGTGTACAGATTACTTAGATCCATTTATGGATTAAAGCAAGCTTTTCAAAGTTGGAACATAAGATTTGATGAGGTGATCAGATCTTATGACTTCGTTAAGAACGAAAATGAATCTTGTGTGTACAAGAAGGTAAGTGGGAGCACTATCATCTTCTTGGTGCTATATGTGGATGACATCATAATCATTAGGAATGATGTAGGAATCCTCTCCACAGGAAAAGCTTGGCTATCCAGAAACTTCTCCATGAAAGACTTAGGGGAAGTATCCTATATTTTGGGGATCCGGATCTATAGAGATAGATCCAAAAGGATGTTTGGCTTGTCCCAGTCTAGGTACATAGACTCCATTGTCAAAAGGTTTGGCATGGAGAATTCCAAGAGATGTCTCATACCGATGAGACATAGAATATCACTTTCTAGGAGTATGTCCCCAAAGACTCTTGAAGAAAGGACAGACATGGATAAGATATCTTATGCCTCAGCGATAGGGTCTATCATATATATGATGCTATGTACCAGGCCTGATATAGCACATGCTCTGAGTGTCACAAGCAGGTATCAGGCAGATCCAGGTTTAGAACACTGGAAGGCAGTAAAGTGTATCCTTGAGTACTTGAGAAGGACTAAGGATCTTTTACTGGTATATGGAGGAGGTAGCCTCCAGGCTGAGGGCTATATGGACTCGAGTTTTCAGTTCGACATTAATGATAGCAAGTCAAATTTAGGATATGTTTTTACCCTAAATGGAAGAGCAGTAAGTTGGAAGAGTTCTAAGTAAGATACTACTACTAACTCGACCACAGAGACAGAATACATTGCTGCAGCAGAAGCAGCAAATGAAAGGGTATGGATGAAGAAGTTCATCAAGGATTTGGGAGTCATACCAAGTAGCGTGGAGCTAATTCTCATATATTGTGATAGCGACAGGACGATAACTCTAACAAGGGAACCAAGGTCTCATCAGAATTATTCTGAGGAGGTTTCATCTTATTAGAGCGATCATGACCCGAAAAGATATAGCAAAGGAAAGAGTTTCATCCGAAGATAACATTGCAGATCCATTGAAAAAGTCGTTAGCTTAGATTCTATTTGAGTGTCACAGGGATCTGATGGGGATTAAGCACAGAGGTGATTAGCTTTTGGTCAAGTGGGAGATTGCTGGTTACAAGTGCCCTGCAAGACAATCACGTGAGTGATAGCACGTGTGACACATTGTGTGATCTTTTTGTTTATGATTAATATTACCATATTCTCACATTATATTATCTGTTACGTATATATTGTGATGTCCTTGGTTCTGTGCAATGGGAATCGGATCGTGATGAGATCACGATAATGAGATCGATTCACCTTTAAACACAGATCTTAAATAATCTCGGTAATAGGTTACTCAAGAGGGACATCGAGATAACCGGACAGATTGGTGTACTATATACCCGTCCATATGATAGAGGCGCCTGGTCTCATAGCCACTTGTGTGGAGACACTAAGGATATAGTATAGGTGCACATTGGAGAATGGATTCACTGATTGATCCGCTTATGAAATGTTGTATAGTTAATGATACCTAATGTCAAACATTGATTCCATATTCCCAATTGTGTATCTAGTCCTTAGACTTGAGACACCAAGGATGCCTTGTATGAATACTCTTTTCTTTGATGCCAGACTTATAGGTTCGGAAAGTTTCAAATTTAGTACAACTGGTTATTGGGATTGGTAGACAACCTTACGAAGGCAATTGAGTGTCAATAGAGGATCATCCACTCTCAGTATCATGAGAGGAATATCTTATATATGCTTACTCAAACAAATCCCTAGCCAGGGTCATTCAGATTGAGAGAGAAAGAGTTCTCCGAGAGAATCTGATTAGAGCAAGACTATAATAAATTATGTATGTGGCCTGATAGTACCATGTCCAATATATGGTCTCTGTGATATTAGTTGCATAAGGGATTATAGATACACGGTAACTATGGACAGACAAGTCTAATGGATTTGATCCCCCCTGTACCGTCTGGAGACTATGGCGTAGTGCCTAGTACGCCCATAGTCGATAAGTCGAGTGAATTATTATGGGGATAATAATTCACTATATCAGAAGGAGTTCTTATGGGAGTGACTCACGGCCAGCTCGGTATCGGGCCTAGAGGGTCACACACACATGGTGGATGCTTCAGCGAATAGAGGATTGGATGGAGATCCAATTAGCCCATATTCTCATTAGATGAGACTCTAAGCTGATGGGCTCCTTGATTAAGGCCCAATTAGAGGTCTAAGGAGATTATTGGATAGAGATCCAATAATGCAAGGTTAGTGAGTAATTGGATGGAGATCCAATACCCACTAAGGTAGGAGCCCTAGGGTTTTTGGTGGCTCTCTATAAATAGGAGGGGAGACTCATGGTTGATAGGCTGCAGCTTTAGCCACCACCTCCTATTCTCCTCTCTCACTCTATGCAAGAGTTGCGAGATCAAATTGGAGGAGTTTCACTGTAGAGATCTATCGTGTGGATACCGCTAGAGAGGATGACGCTTGACCTCCTTCATCTTCTCCATCCGGATCTGCAATATAGGGATGTACGATCTCCCTAGGTAAAATCAATCTATCATACGATCTCCCAATCTTTTGCACGATGATTTGATCTGTGTGGGAAACCAATTTTGGTTTTGATTTTCACTGCACATGTGATGCACCTGCTCAGGCTTCCCAATACCAATTAGCTCATATTCTCGTTAGATGAGACCCTACATTGATAGGCTCCTTGCTTCAAGCCTAATTAGAGGCCAAAGAAGATTATTGGATAAAGATCAAATAATATAAGTTTAATGGATAATTGGATAAAGATTCAATACCCACTAAGGCAAGACCCCTAGGGTTTGGTGGCTCTATATAAATAGGAGGGGAGGCTCATAGTTGATAGGCTACATCTTTGGCCACCCCCTCCTATTCTCCTCCTACCCTCTACACAAGAGTTGCGAGACCTAAGATTACGATTGGAGGAGTATCGCTGCAGCGATCCATTGTGTGGATATCACTAGAGAGGAGGACGCTTGACCTCCTTCATCCTCTCCATATGAATCTGGGAAAATAAGGATATATGATCTCCCTAAGTAAATAATATCTCACACGATGTGATTTTTTGGTTTTTACAGCTTTCTTACGACCCAATCTTTTGCATGAAGATTTGATCTGCATGTGAAACCTATTTTATTTTGATCTTCCACTGCGTATGTGATGGTCCTGCTTGGTTTCCCAACACGCAAGAGTTACGAGATTTGTGGCTGCGATTGGAGGAGTATCACTACAGTAATCCATCGCGTGGATACCGCTTAAGAGGATGATGTTTGACCTCCTTCATCTTCTCCATCAAGATCTAGAAACACAAGGATATATGATCTCCCTAGGTAAACAATCTCTTGCATGATGTAATTTTCAGTTTTGTGACTTTTTCTCATACCAATCTTTACACAATGATTTTGCTCTACTTGGGAAATCGATTTTGTTTTGATATTTTGTTGTGCATATGATGCTCCCTTTGAGGTTTCCCAGTAGTGTTAGGATCGTAAATGGCACTAAGAGGGGCCGGGGGGGATGAATTAGTGCTTTAAAAAAATTACAACGATTCAAAAAAGTCATTCGATGAAACCATATCAAAAATGTGTTTTGACTTGGAAAGTGAGTAAAGTGTAGTGAACAACCAAATCAGAAAGCAATAAGGAAAAAAAAGCAAAAGAAGAAGTGCACCACAGATTTATAGTGGTTCGATCTTCCGACCTACATCCACTCCCAATTCCTATAACTCGAGGTCACTGACTTTCACTACTGATCTTCTTTCCAATGAGCGAAGATCAACGACCCTTACAACACTTCTCTTTTTATCATGCTCAGGAGAGAACCTTCACAAACTCTTTCTTACAAGACCTCAACCCTCCTTAGAGTGACCACCAAACTTGAGGAGGAAGAGACTCAAACACTAAGATGTATAGATATCTTACAAGATATGTTTCACAGTGTTTGATTTGTAGAGACTTGGAGATTTGTTGCAACCTTTAGATGTTTCAGAATAAAAATGAGAAAGTAAAATCGTGGACTTTGTTTCAAGTTTACCAAGAACCTCTAGAAAACATGATGTTATTTAAGTCATCATTGATAAGTTAACCAAATCTACATATTTATTTACCTATCAATACTTCTTATTCTTTTGATAGACTTGTCGACTTATATATTAATGAAATAGCAAGATTTGATAGTGTTCTAAAAAAAATTATCTCTAATAAGAACTCAAGATTTCTTTCTAAATTGTAGAAAATATTACAGGAATCTATAGATGCTAAAGTTAAGCTCAGTATTACTCACTACTCTCAAACCATTGGTCAATCAGAAAGAACAATTCGAACACTTGAGGATTTGCTTAGAACTTATATTATAGATTAGAAAGGTGAATAAGATATAGATATTTTTTATTTAATTTACTTATAATAATAGTTATCAATAAGCATTCAGATAACTTCTTATAAAACTTTGTATTGGAGAAAGTACAAAACACCTATATGTTAGAAAGAGGTTGGCGATAGAAAGTTGTTAGCACTAGATAAAGTACAAGGAACTATTGAGAAAATTTAAGTTAATAAGAAAGAGATTAAGGATTAATCAGAGTCATCAAAAGAGCATGCTGATTATAAAAAATGAGTTATTGAGTTCCGAGTAGGGGATTTGTATTCTTAAAGGTCTCCCTTTTTTAGGGTGTGGGGAGAATTAGGAAGAAAGAAAAGTTAAGCCCTATATTTGTTGGATCTTTTGAAGTAATTGAGAGGATTGATTTTGTTGCTCATAGGATATCCATGATGTATTCTATATATTGATGCTCTGATTTTATATCATTAAGTATGAGCTAATTGTGATCGATAAAATCTTATCTTATGTAGAATAACCCACTTACATTATTGATAAAAAAGAAAAGATCCTAAGAAATAATATTATTTCTCTTATTAAAGAAAAGATCCTAAGAAAAAATTACCCCTATCTTTTTATTAGTTATGATATGATAATTTAGATGACTAAATTTTATTTTAAGGGGGAAGAGTATAGTATTCTTCACTTTTGAATTATTTATGATATCCATGATTTTGCTTGATTATTTTAACAATAATTCTATTAATATTTTTATATTAAATATTTTTATATTAGAAACTCTTTTAGCTAAGTTAGGGACCTTATTGTGAATCCTAGAATTTGAATGTGATTTGTGAAAGGATTCATATTAAGTTAGAAAAAAAAGGGTGAAGGACATATGTCACTAGCTAACGTAAGGATTGTGTCACTTATGCTTGTTTCATTGATGACACTTATACTTCTTTGATACATGCTTTTCATATTGTCATCTTTGTGTTAGTTAAACCTAAACAATTAAAGGAGAAAAGTAAAAAGAAATTTATCAAATGAGAATCTTGTTGTTACCCATCTTGGATTAGAGAAAAGAAGGAAAGGAGAATTGAAAGAGAAGAAGCAAAGGTGTTACTTTGACTTGAGGGGACCAATTCTTCACCCTTGAGATTAAATTTGTTAAGACATTATTCTAACCCATATATAGAGACTTGTATCCTTCATTTCTTCTTGTTTATGGGTAATTTTTAGAGTTATATTCTTTCCAAATGGCATAAACATTATTTGAGCTACAAATTTACTAATCTACAATTTTTTAGAATTCTGATATATCTGCCTTGTTTTAACTATAACATTTTGTATAGAATTTTGATTTGAGTAAAACATAATTCTTTGAAAATTATACTTTTATATTTTTTTAATACCTTATTTAAAAGATTTAGAATGTAAATGCCTACCCGAATGTTTTTTTTATCATTTAGATTTTGTAAACAAAGAATACTTTATGATCTCTCTATGCTAAATTACTTGTACCTCTTTGTAGACCACTCCAATTTATATAAAACTTACTTCATCTATAAATAGAGTCATATATCTTTTAAACAATCTCTTGCTTGAGTAAATTGGAGCAAAATTTATTATCTAAATATCTTTTGCAATGTACCTCATAGATTCTGTCATATTTATTTCTATATTTATCAATTCTTGCTTCTACCTTTTTAAACTTGATTTTAGCTAAAAAAATTTCCTCACTTGAGCCTTATGTGGCTATTTTAAGTTCCTGTATATTTTATTAATGGTTCTCATGAGTTATGCAGAAGTTTATGTTTGCCTCTTCATATGTACATAAGTTTGTTTTTGTTGTTTCATATGTACTTTCTGTTGAGAAACCTCCGTGAGTGCATCACATGCGTAGCGGAAATCAAAAATAAAAACTGGTTTCTCACGCAGATCAAATCGTCGTGCAAAAGATTGGGGTCACGAGAAAACCGCAAAAATCGATAAAATCGCGATGTGTGAGAGATTGTTTTTACCTAGGGAGATCATATATTGCTGTATTCCATATCCGGATGGAGAGGATGAAGGAGGTCAAGTGTCCTCCTCTCTAGCGGTATCCACACGATGGATCTCTGCAGCAAAACTCCTCCAATCTGAACTCGCAACTCTTGCGCAGAGGGGGGGAGGATAATAGGAGAGGGAGGCCATAGTTGCAGCCTATCAACCATGAGTCTCCCCTCCTATTTATTGAGAGCCACCAAAAACCCTAGAGCTCCTGTCTTAATGGGTATTAGATCTCCATCCAATAACCCACTAACTTTATATTATTGGATCTCTATCCAATAATCTCCTTAGGCCTCTAATTGGGCCTTAAGCAAGGAGCCCATCAGCATAGGGTCTCATCTAATGAGAATATGGGCTAATTGAATCTCTATCCAATCCTCTATTCGCTGAAGCATCCACCATATGTGTGTGACCCTCTAGGTCCGATACCGAGTTGATCGTGAGTCACTCTCAACAGAACTCCTTCTGATATATTGAATTATTATCCTCATAATAATTCACTCGACTCATCGACTATGGACGTACTAGGCTACTACGACATAGTCCCCAAATGGTACAGGGGGATCGTATCAATCAGACATGTCTGTCCATAGTTATCGTATATCTATAATCCCTCATCCAACTAATATCCCAAAGACCATATATTAGACATGGTACTATCAAGTCACATACAGAATCCATCATAGTCTCGCTCTAATCAGATTCTCCCGGAGAACTCTTTCTCTCTCAATTCGAATGACCCTGGCCAGGGATTTATCGGAGCAAAAACATATGGGATATTCCTCTTGTGATACCGAGAGTGGATGATCCTCTATTGACACTCAATTGCCTTCGTAAGGTTGGCTACCAATCCCGATAATCAGTTGTACCAGATATGAAACTTTTCAAACCTGTAAATCTGACGTACAAGAAATGAGTATTCATACAAGGCATCCTTGGTGTCTCAAGTCTAAGGACTAAATACATAATTGGGACTATGGAATCACTGTCTGACATTAGGTATCATTAACCATACAACATTCTATAAGCAGATCAATCAGTAAACTCATTCTCTAATGAGCATCGGTACTATATCCTTAGTGTCTCCACTCAAGTGGCTATGAGACCAGCTGCCTCTATCATATGGACGAGTATATAGTACACTGGTCTATCCGGTTATCTCGATGTCCCTCTCGAGTAACCTATGACCGGGATTATTTAGGATCTGTGTTTAAAGGTGAATCGATCTCATTATTGTGATCTCATTAGGATCTGATTTTCATTACACAGAACCAAGGACATCACAATATATATGTTAAAGATAATATAATATGAGAATATACCAATATTAATCATAAGCAAAAAGATCACACAGCGTGTCACATGTGTCATCACTCACGTGATTGGCTTGCAGGGCACTTGTAACTAGCAATCTCCCACTTGACCAAAAACCAATCACCTATGTGTCTGATCCCCATCAGACCTCTGTGATGCTCAAATACAATCTATGTCAGCGGCTTCGTCAATGGGTCTGCAATGTTATCTTCCGATGGAACTCTTTCCATTGCTATATCTTTTCGGGTTATGATTACTCTAATCAGATGGAACCTCCTCAGAATAATTCTGATGAGACCTGGGTTCCCTTGTTAGAGTTATCGCCTTGTCACTGTCATAATATATGGGAGTCAGCTCCACGCTGCTTGGTATGACTCCCAAATCCTTGATGAACTTCGTCATCCACACCCCTTCCTTTACTGCTTCTGCTGCAGCAATTTATTCTGTATTTGTGGTCGAGTCAGCAGTAGTATCTTGCTTGGAACTCTTCTAGCTTACTACTCCTCTATTTATGGTGAAAACATACTCTGAATTTGACTTGCTATCATCAATGTCGGACTGAAAACTCGAGTCAATGTAGCCCTCAACCTATAGGCTACCTCCTCCATATACCAATAAAAGATCCTTAATCCTTCTCAAGTATTTAAGGATATACTCTACTGTCTTCTAGTGTTCTAAACCTAGATATGTCTGATACCTGCTCATGACACTCAAAGCATATGCTATATCAAGCCTGGTACATAGCATCGCATACATGATAGTCCTTATCGCTGAGGCATAAGGTATCTTATTCATGTATATCCTTTCTTCAGGAAACTTTGAGGACATACTCCTAGAAAGTGATATTTCATGTCTAATCGGTATGAGACCTCTTTTGGAATTCTCCATGCCAAACCTTTTGACAATAGAGTCTATGCACCTAGATTGGGACAAGCCAAGCATCATCTTGGATCTATCTATATAGATCCAGATCCCCAAAATATAGGATGTTTTCCCTAAGTCTTTCATGGAGAAGTTTCTAGATAGCCAAACCTTTACTGTGGAGAGCATTCCTACATCATTTTCAATGATTAAGATGTCATCCACATATAGCACCAAGAAGGTGATAGCACTCCCACTTACCTTCCTATACGCACAAGGCTCATCTTCGTTCATAACGAAGTCATAAGATCTGATCACCTCATCAAATCTTGTGTTCCAACTTCGGGAAGCTTGCTTTAATCCATAAATGGATTTAAGCAACCTGGACACTTTATCTGGACTCTCTTTGAATATGAATCCCTCTGGCTGTATCATATACACCTCCTCCTCGAGGTTGCCATTGAGGAATATCGTTTTGACATCCATCTGCCAGATCTCATAGTCATAGTGTGCTGCAATAGCCAAAGTAATTCTAATAGACTTAAGCATGGCTATAGGTGAAACGGTTTCGTCATATTTAACTCCTTGTCTTTGACGATATCTTTTAGTTACCAGCCTTGCTTTATAGGTCTCTATATTTTCATCTACTTTGATCTTCTTCTTGTAGATCCATTTATAGTCGATTGGTACAATACCCTCAGGTGTATCCACAAGGTTCCAAACCTTGTTAGAGTACATGGAATCCATCTCAGAATTCATGGCTTCTTGCCACTTCCCTGAGTCTATACTCATAATGGCCTCCTCGTAGGTCTAATGATCAACATCCTTAAAGTCATCTCCACTGATATGCCCCACATATCTTTCAAGAGGGCGAGATACTCTACTAGACCTACGTAAAGTTAGAACTTGTGTGTTATGTATCTGAATAGACTCGGGCTCTGGAATGGTGCTTGAGCTAGGTTCTCCAACCTCACTCAATTCTATCTTGCTCCCACTATTTCCACCAAGAATGTGTTCATTCTCAAGGAACACGGCTCTCTTAGCAACAAAGACCTTTCGGTCCTCGGGGTGATAGAAATAATACCTACAAGTTTTCTTTGGGTATCCCATGAATATGCACTACTCTGTCCTTGATTCCAACTTATCGGGGTTGTGTCTTCTAACGTGGGCAGGACAGCCCCAAATCTTAACAATATTAAGATCAGACTTCTTTCCTTTCCATATCTCATATGACGTAGACACTACTGACCTTGATGAAACTCTATTCAGAAGGTAAGCTGTGGTCTCTAGGGCGTATCCCTAGAAAGAGACGGGTATGTTAGCAAAACTCATCATGGACCGCACCATATCTAACAGTGTGTGATTCCTCCTTTTTGATACACCATTGAGCTGAAGTATATATAGAGGTGTCCACTGGGATAGAATCTCATTGTCCTTGAGGAAATGGGTGAGCTTTGTACTCAAGAACTCTCCTCCTCTATCTGATCGAAGAGTCTCTAATACTCTTTCCAATTTGGTTCTCCACCTCATTCTTATATTTCTTGAATTTTTTAAAGGCCTTAGACTTATACTTCATCAAGTACACATGTCCATACCTAGAGAAATCATCAGTGAATGTATTGAAGTATGAGTAACCACCTATAGCCTGAGTCGACATGAGACCACATACATCACTATGTATGAGTTCCAATAACTTGGTGGCTCTCTCTCCAGTTCCACTAAAAGGAGAGTTGGTCATCTTTCCACGAAGGCAATGTTCGTAGGTTGCATATGATTCATAGTCAAATGGATCTAAGTATCTATTTTTCAGTAACTATTGAATTCATTCCTCATGTATATGACCTAGCCTACGATGTCATAAGTGTGTATTATTCACCTCATCTCTTTTTCTCTTAGACATATATATATTCATGATATATGGAGAAGTGTCTAACACATATAAGCCATTTATAAGAGTCCCTCTAGTGATAATCTCATCATCCATAATTATTGAACAACTATTATTCTTAAAAACTAATTTATATCCACTAATTGTCAAACAAGAAATAGAAATAATGTTTTTGATAATGGAAGGGATAAAATAGCATGCATCTAATGCAATAATAGCTCCACTAGGCAGATGTAGGATGACCTCCCCAACAACAATTGCAGCAACTCTTGCTCCATTGCCTATTTTGAGGTCTATCTCGCCTCTAGCCAATCTCCTAGGTCTTGCCAAAACTTGCAACGAATTACAAATATGATAAGCACTCTCGGTATCCAATACTCATGTGTTATCATGAAAATCTAACAAATAGAGACTGATCATGAATATACCTGAAGCTTCTCCAAGCTTCTGTTTCGCCTTATCTTCAAGGTAGTCCTTACAGTTCCTCTTCCAATGCCCGTCTTGGCCGTAGTGGAAGCACTGTCCTTTGTCGGGTCTTTCTTGGCAACCTTTGCCTTACCCGGTCTTCCTTTGCCCTTGCCCTTCTCAAGGGTCTTACTAGCCTTCATTTTCTTATTGGTCTCACCAATATAGAGAACTAGCTTCTCTTTCTTGATGGTGCTCTTAGCTTCCCTCAACATATTAAAGAGCTCAGATAGAGTCACCTCAAGCTTGTTCATATTAAAAATAATGAACTGTGAAAAAGAATATGGTAGGGACTAAAGTATAAGATCAACACACAGGTTATACTCTAGGACTATCTATATACTTCACAAAGCCAACGATCTCATCCTCGCTTGTCCTTATCTCCAGCGTGGGCACAATCATGTTAAGGACATATACGATTTTCTCCTCCATGAGAACAATTCTCAAATTGCGGAGCCTTTAGACCAATGAGGCGGTTGGCATCAAGTATGCCACGTAGGGGGTTTGCAAGCGACAAATAAGATATAGTATAAATTAAATAACATGTAAATTTTACAAAAAAATACTAATTAAGATATGGACTTCTATCTTAATATACTTCCACTATTTTCCTAGCGAATCACGCGACACCCTTGACACATGAGACGAAAGTCTCCAGCAGACTCCTAGTAGGAATCAGGATCTAATTGGCATCTTAGTGCAATCTCGAGGGACTCGACCAACTACACTAAGCCCAAAAGGTAGATAACTCTTGTCAATCATAACTCCTTGTGATTCTTGTCATGTTTGGCCTCAAAATCATCATGGTATCGACTGCTCGACCAACTATGAAGTTCAGTTAAGTCATCACCATTGTTACAAGATGAGACTGATTCGATGGATATGCTCTCGACTGCTCGACTAAGTCATATCATGCCCTCAGGTCACCGGTGACATATATATGTTGTAGGCAAGAACTTCATCACGTAGATAGGTGAGTCTCGAGTGACTCGACCAACTCAACCTATGTCGGGATTCAATTTCTTCCTATAATGATGGAAGGCCACGTGGGTCAATCTTATTACCTCACGTTTATCGACTTAATATTATCGTATGAGGGATTTTTGTTTCATATCAGTCTCCTAATATGTCGTGTCACACACATATATATTCAATATATATCTACATCGTATGTAAATATATATATATACATATATTTAGTAGGTGTATAACACATCACATATGTAAGCCACACCGGATGATCATGAGCCATCACCTAATATGATTAAGCCCAAGCCAATGGGCCTAATCACTCACAATAGGATATATGTGTGTATCAGCGCATCTCCATGCCCTGTGATTGTTGATCTTGTCATCATCGGTTCTATTGGATCGTCGCATCACCATGCGGTGTGATCTCTCGCCACGACTTTATGGTTCTCGCTATTACCTCCACGCTCCCATTGCACCTCTCCATGTAATGACAAATAATCACAAGCACGCAGGCCCAACAATAAACGAGAAAAACATAGGCTCGCAGGCCCCAATAATAATAATAATAATAATAATAATCACAATTACATACATCACAGTTCATGATCATCCATCCACATCATACATCACATGTACATCATATCATATGTAGGATTAATAGATATATATAATAATTAATTAAACTATTTAATTAATTAATTTTCTAGAAATTAGGATATACTCAAAATTTTCAAAATTATCAATGGTATTTTTGTAATTCTGGATAAGAGGACAGTCCTCGGAATTTTCAGAATTATTGAGGGTATTTTGGAAATTATATACACAATGACAGTCCTTGAAATTTCTCAAATTTATAGGGGCAGGATCATCCTTTTCTCAAACGGATGCCCTAACCCCTCTTGCCCCCTCTGCATCGACGCCGCTGCCCTTGCCCGTCGGCAATCGGCCAAGGGGCCACCACCCCTACGACTGGCGTCGCCGCCCCTGTTGGCGGCAGCCCCTTGCGGGCACCCTACAGCTGCAAGCGGCTGTGCCCACGGGCGGCTGCCGCCCCTGCGAGCTGGCCGTAACCGGTCGTGCCCGTGGGCTAGCCCTGGCCATAGCCGGCCGCCCCCTTGCAGGGAGCCTTGGCTTTGGGTGGCCGACCCTGCATGGGGGCTAGTCGTGGCTGGCTGCCCCTCCTCCTTGCTGCCTTCATTGCGAAAATGCAGTAAGAATGCTTAGAACGATTCTACGTGATTCAATCTCATCACTCGTAGTTTAAAACTAATCTTTCGCATGAAAACCTTAACTCTAATATCACTGTTGGGAAACCTCAATGGGTGTATCACATGCGCAGTGGAAATCAAAAAACAAAAATTGATTTCCTATACAGATCAAATTGTCATGCAAAAGATTGGGGTTGTGAGAAAATCGAAAAAACTGATAAAACCACGATATGTGAGAGAATGCTTTTACCTAGGAAGATCGTATATCCCTGTATTCTAGATCCGGATAGAGAGGATGAAGGAGGTCAAGCGTCCTCCTCTCTAGCGGTATCCACATGATGGATCTCTGCATCGAAACTCCTTTAATCTGAACTCGCAACTCTTGCGCAGAGGGGGGAGGAAAATAGGAGGGGGAGGCCATAGCTGCAGCCTATCAACCATGAGTCTCCCCTCCTATTTATAGAGGGCCACCAAAAATCCTAGGGCTCCTGTCTTAGTAGGTATTGGATCACTATCAAAAAATCCACTAACCTTGCATTATTGGATCTCTATCCAATAATCTCCTTAGGCCTCTAATTGGGCCTTAAGCAAGGAGCCCATCAGCATAGGGTCTCTTCTAATAAGAATAAGGGCTAATTAGATCTCCATCCAATCCTCTATTCGTTGAATCATCCACCATATGTGCGTGACCCTCTTGGCCCGATACCGAGCTAGTCGCGAGTCACTCCCATCAAAACTCCTTCTAATATAGTGAATTATTATCCCAATAATAATTTACTCGACTTATCGACTATGGACGTACTAGGCCACTACGACATAGTCCCCAAACGGTACAGGAGGATCGTATCAATCAGACCTGTCTATCTACAGTTATCGTGTATCTATAATCCCTCATCCAACTAATATCCCATAGACCATATATTGGACATGGTACTGTTAAGTCATATATGGAATCCGTCGTAGTCTCGCTCTAATCGGATTCTCCAGGAGAACTCTTTCTCTCTCAATCCGAATGACCCTGGCCAGAGATTTGTCTGAGCAAACACATATGAGATATTTCTCTCGTGATACCGAGAGTGGATGATCCTCTATTGACACTCAATTGCCTTCGTAAGGTTGGCTACAAATCCTGATAACTAGCTGTACTAGATCTGAAACTTTTCAAACCTATAAGTCTGACGTTAAAGAAATGAGTACTCATACAAGATATCCTTGGTGTCTCAAGTCTAAGGACCATATACACAATTGGGACTATGGAATCGCTGTTTGACATTAGGTATCATTAACTATACAATATTCTATAAGCGGATCAATCAGTAAACTCATTCTCCAATGAGCACTTGTACTATTCCTTAATGTCTCCACACAAGTGGTTATGAGATCAACCGCCTCTATCATATGGACGGGTTTATAGTACACTGGTCTATTCGGTTATCTCGATTTTCATCTCGAGTAACCTATGACCGGGATTATTTAGGATCTATGTTTAAAGGTGAATCGATCTCATTATCACGATCCGATTCATATTGCACAGAACCAATGACATCACAGTATATATGTTACAGATAATATAATGTGAGAATATGCCAATATTAATCATAAGCAAAAAGATCACACAACATGTCACATGTATCATCACTCACGTTATTGGCTTGTAGGACACTTATAACCAGCACTTTCTATATATGTTAACTTTTATGCTCATTATGTGCTTTTATAATATGATATTTGTGGGATAATATAAATCTTTTATGATAAATAAAAAAGAGAATTATGAACATTTGGTACAAATGAAAAAGGGAGTCATGGATAGAGCTTGTGACCCGTTTCTAGATGCATCATGTTATGTTATGATCTCACTTTACCCATTATGCTCTTTTGATATATTTTTGCAAAGTACTTCATATGCATTCCTATTCGCTCTTTACATAGAAATGAAATGAATGAGAATGATTTTTTATTTTATTGATATGGATACTTTTTATTCTATTGATATTCTCATAAATACTATTTACTCTATTGTGGTATGTTCTTAAATATTCTTTACTTCATTGATACTTATTACTTTATTAATATACTCTTAAATACTCTTTATTTTATTATTATGGATGAAATTAATAATTATATCAAATATAACTCTATTCTTGATCTAGTGACTTGATATTGAGTACCTTATATGTTAATCTTTGCTCCCTTGTTATGTATGCTTATAATACAATGACATATATGCTTCTTATATTGGATGAAATGATGTTTATGATTATTATATCTAATAAATTGACATTTATGATTCATGTATCCTTATACCTTAATTTTAAGGTTATATGATCTAGCATTTCATCGCCTTGGATATCTTGGTCATTTATTGAACATGGTAGCTTAGCTTGTCACTTCTTGTAACATGTGATCGGATTCAGTTTTTGTTGTTGTATACCTTTGCATGATGGGAATAAAAACAAGAATCAACTTTGTATACGAACAAATACTAGCAGACCGTCATGCACAGCGGAATGAAATGGAAATCACAATCAGATGAACACCAAGATTTACGTGGAAAACCCCTTCAACTCGAAGGGTAAAAACCACGGGACAAGCCAGAGAAAATCCACTATCAAAATAATGAATATACAGATCTCAGGCTTCTTGCCCAAGCCCAAAGCAATAGCCACAAGAGAATCTCAGGGATACAAGGACTATAATCCTAAACACAATATCCAAAACCTTCCCAAGAGATCACAGTAAGAATCCACTGCAAACTGATCTAACCTGAGATTTGAATGATTGAGAATAGTCTTTTTCTGCCCTTGTCTTCTTCCCTTTTCTGGATCTCTTGTTTTCTGGCCTCTACTGTCAATCTGCAGTCTGCTTTCTCTCTCCCACGTTTTCAGCCGCCGCTGCTCTCTTAATCTCAACCCTAGCCACCTAATCTAGGTTTTAGGTTAATATAAGTAAGGTTCTGGGCTGTGGGCTTCACTAAAGCCCATTATGGGCTGAATATGGGTCATCTGCCCAACAACCTCCCCCTTCAGCCCATAAGGGAGGCTGTCTCATGACTCCTCAATGTGAAGCCATGCCGACCAACTGTCGGCACATCTCCTGTCTCTCTTTCGGTAAAGCCTTTGTCAACATGTCTGCCCCATTATCATCTGTGTGAATTTTCTGAAGCTGTAACTGCTTCTCTTCAAGCACATTTCTGATCCAGTGATATCTGACATCTATATGTTTTGACTTGGAATGAAATGTTGGGTTCTTACATAAATGGATGGCACTCTGGCTGTCACAATACACCACATAGTTTTCCTGTTTCAGCCCCAATTCTTGTAATAATTCTTTCATCCATAACATTTCTTTGCAAACCTCTGTAGCAGCAATATATTCTGCCTCTGTGGTGGAGAGTGCAATACACCTTTACAATTTGGACTGCCATGACACAGCTCCCCCTGCAAAAGTAAGTACAAAACCTGATGTGGACTTCCTTGTGTCAATATCTCTTGCCATATATGCATCTGTGTAACCTGTCAATACAGGTGGTCCACCTCCAAAGCTTAAACAAACTTTAGAACTTCCTCTGAGATATCTAAAAATCCACTTCACTGCTGCCCAATGCTCTTTACCTGGATTTGCAAGAAATCTACTAGTAACACCCACTGCATATGCGATGTCCGGCCTCGTACATACCATTGCGTACATTAAACTTCCAACTGCTGAGGCATAAGGAACCTTTTGCATTTTCTCCTTCTCCTCATCACTTGACGGACTCTGATCTGAGCACAACTTGAAGTGACCTGCAAGAGGAGAACCAACTGGCTTTGCATTACTCATACTGAACCTATCCAATACCTTCTCAATGTATTTCTCCTGTGACAACCAAATCTTTCTCTTTCTTCTGTCACAAGAAATCTGCATGCCCAGTATTTGCTTTGCTGGCCCCATGTCCTTCATTGCAAAAGACTCACTTAGGTCCTTCTTCAACCTGTCAATCATAGACATATCTCTTCCGAGGATAAACATATCATCAACATAAAGTAAGAGAATAATAAAATCCTCACCAAACCGTTTGATGTACACACAATGATCTGAAGCTGTTCTTTTATATTCATTTTCAATCATAAATGAATCAAACTTTTTATACCACTGTCTTGGAGCTTGCTTCAGCCCATACAAGCTCTTCTTCAACTTGCAGACAAGATTTTCTTTACCTTTGACTTTGAAGCCTTCTGGTTGCTCCATATAAATTTCCTCCTCCAAATCACCATGAAGGAAAGCTGTTTTCACATCTAACTGTTCAATCTCCAAGTCTAAGTTAGCAGCAATACCAAGAGCAACACGGATAGAAGACATTTTAACAACAGGAGAAAAAATTTCTTCAAAGTCAATACCTTTCTTTTGACCAAAGCCTTTCACAACCAATCTAGCTTTATACTTTGGTTGAGAACAATATTCTTGAGTCTTCAACCTGAAAACCCACTTGTTCTTCAAGGCCTTACTTCCCTCTGGTAGTTGCACTAAATCATATGTGTGGTTCTTTTGCAGAGAATCCATCTCTTCCTGCATAGCAATAAACCACTTCTTTTTCTGCTCACTTTCAACTGCTTCCTGGTAACTCTCTGGTTCACCTGCATCAGTAAGCATCACATACTCATCTGTAGAGTATCTTCTGGAAGGTTGACGTTGTCTAGAAGATCTTCTTAACTGAGGTTCTGTGGGAACTTGCTCTCTTTCTTCTTCTTGCTCAACATGTCCTGCAGGTAGATCAACATCTGGCTCTGCACCATCTTCCTGCACACCTCCCCTATCACCCTGATATACTGGAGGAATAACTGGGTCACAGTCTACAAATCCCTCTGCAGAAGTCTTAGCTGGTGCCTCCTTCTTCAAATCCTCAATGGTTTGATCCTCAAAGAAAACAACATCTCTGCTTCTGAACACCTTCTGCTTTTCTGGATCCCAAAGCCTGTAACCAAACTGATCATGTGAGTAACTAAGAAAAATACACTCTTTTGTCTTACCATCCAGTTTGGACCTTTCATTGTTTGGAACATGTGCAAATGCACGACAACCAAACACTCTTAAATGCCTATAGGAGACATCTTTCCCTGACCATACATGCTCTGCAACATCACCATCTAGAGCTGTACATGGTGATAAGTTGATTACATCAACTGTAGTCCTCAAAGCCTCATCCCAAAACCTTTTGGGTAGCTTGGCCTGTGAAAGTATACATCTGATCTTTTTCATGATGGTGTGGTTCATCCTCTCTGCAATTGCATTATGCTGAGGCGTACCAGGGACTGTCAACTCATGCTGGATGCCATGTGACCTGCAATAATCATTAAACAATCCTGTGTACTCACCACCATTATCTGATCTTATACATTTCAATTGTCTTTCTATCTCCCTTTCAACTCTGGCATGAAACTCTTTGAAGATATTAATAACCTGATCTTTAGTCTTCAAAGCATAGGCCCAAACTTTCCTGGAAAAGTCATCTATAAAAGTAACAAAATAAAGTGCACCACTGATACTAGGAACATTAACAGATCCACCAGGAGTTTTTGTCCTCAAAGGACCACACACATCTGTATAGACACGGTCCAAGGCATGCATTTTTCTAGATAAGGCAGGACTAACAAAGGAAACTCTATGTTGTTTACCAGCCAAACAATCAATACAAGGGTTTAAACGTGTACCTCTGAGGGATGGCAATACCTCTCTTTTGGAAAGTTCTTGCAACCCCTTCTCGCTCATGTGTCCTAGTCGCCTATGCCACAACTCTATGCTGGAGTCTTTCTCTGTAGCATTCAACTGCCCACCACAAGCTTTAGGCTGCAATCTATACAATGTATGACATTTCTTTCCATTAGCTACAATTAAAGAACCCTTACTGAGCTTCCACTGCCCTTTATGAAATCTGACATCAAAGTCTTCATCGTCCAGCCTTCCAACTGAAATTAAATTCAGTCTTAAGTCAACCACATGCCTCACATCCTTAAGTACCAACTTGCAACCAAGGTTGGTCTTTATATGGATATCTCCCATGCCAATGATGTTTGCTATGCCATAGTTGCCCATCTTGACAACACCAAAATTTCCAGACCTGTAAGTAGCAAAGAACTCCCTTCGTGGTGTAGCATGATAAGAAGCACCTGTGTCAATTATCCACTCGAGATCCTGACACACACAAGAAAAAATATCATCGGAAGTAGACAAAATCAAATAATCACCCCCTTGTACTGTAGCTGTGATATTCTCTTTTGACTCTGTATGCTCTACTTCTTTCCCCTTCTTCTTGTTCTTCTTAGGTTGCTTGCACTGATTCTTGTAATGTCCTTTCTCACCACAATTGTAGCAAACAATATCTTTCCTTGACCTTGACTTGCTTCTACCCACACGTGAACCACTTCTATCCTTTGACTTTGACCTTCCTCTGTTCTCTGAGACAAGTGCTTGTGAATCAATCTGAGAAGTTGCTGAATTCTTTCTCCTTAACTCCTCGTTCAACAAACTACTTGTTACTTGACTCATGGTGACAATTCCATCTGGTGCCGAATTACTGAGAGAAACCACCAGTGTCTCCCAACTTTCTGGCAAAGAACTGAGAAGTAACAATGCCTGCAACTCATCATCAAGAGACATTTTCATAGAGGATAACTGGTTAGTAATACTCTGCATTTCATTTAAATGCTCAGGAATAGAAGTACCCTCTTTATATTTCAAGTTCACAAGTTTTCTGATCAGAAAAGCTTTGTTGCCAGCCGTTTTTCTTTCATAAAGACCTTCTAACTTTTTCCAAAGAGAGTATGCAGAACATTCAGTAGAAACATGGTGAAAGACACTATCATCTAGCCATTGTCGAATAAAACCAACTGTTTTTCGATCTAACCTCTTCCACTCATCATCTGTCATAGATGTGGGCTTTGCACTATCTCCTTGCAAAGGTCCATACAAATCTTTGCAATACAAGAGATCTTCCATTCTTGGTTTCCATATCATCCAATTGTTTCCATTTAAACTAATCATGCGAGAAATATTACCGGCCTCCATGTTCAGATACAAAAGATTAAATACCACCAAAACCCTGCTCTGATACCAGTTGATGGGAATAAAAACAAGAATCAACTTTGTATACGAACAAATACTAGCAGACCGTCATGCACAGCGGAATGAAATGAAAATCACAATCAGATGAACACCAAGATTTACGTGGAAAACCCCTTCAACTCGAAGGGTAAAAACCACGGGACAAGCCAGAGAAAATCCACTATCAAAATAATGAATATACAGATCTCAGGCTTCTTGCCCAAGCCCAAAGCAATAGCCACAAGAGAATCTCAGGGATACAAGGACTATAATCCTAAACACAATATCCAAAACCTTCCCAAGAGATCACAGTAAGAATCCACTGCAAACTGATCTAACTTGAGATTTGAATGATTGAGAATAGTCTTTTTCTGCCCTTGTCTTCTTCCCTTTTCTGGATCTCTTGTTTTCTGGCCTCTACTGTCAATCTGCAGTCTGCTTTCTCTCTCCCACGTTTTCAGCCGCCGCTGCTCTCTTAATCTCAACCCTAGCCACCTAATCTAGGTTTTAGGTTAATATAAGTAAGGTTCTGGACTGTGGGCTTCACTAAAGCCCATTATGGGCTGAATATGGGTCATCTGCCCAACATTACAAATATATACATATCGGTCTAATATTTTGATTTTTGTCCGCATGGAACCCTTTTTTTCAATTTTAACATGCTCATCTTTTATTCTCTTGTGGTTTAGCTTATATACTTGGCTCAACAAATATCAAATCGGTTCAAATAAATTCAGACAGACTTCACTTTTTTATTAGACAACTTTGGAAATTATTAGATAAGTAAAATTATAAAATAAAATTTGAATTTAAGCATACAGATATTAAAAAAAATTCATATCAACAAAAGTTTTAGATGTTTATTTTTAAATAATATTTTAGTACATTTAGATATTATATATAATTATATATAGTTATAGGATAAATATAATTATATTAATTCTGTATTTTCTAAGAAATGCCTTTCAGAGTATTTTTCTAATTTTATAATTATACATAATTTTAAATTTATTTTTGATATTATTATATTTTATGATTAGTTTGGTTTGATTTAAAACGTTAGACTGAATCTTTAACACATTGAATCCGATCAATAAAAAACTGACTATAAAAATAGAGAGGGGGAAATATTAAGAAAGAACAACATATTTTTTGACAAAAAGTTAACAAACATGCTTTTTTAGATTATTGTTTACGCCTATCGTTCCCACAGTTTGTTTTGCAGGAAACTACTTTGTTTATGATACCAACATCTGTAAGACTTCATTTAATATTTCTAACGCACAACTTTACTTCTTATATGGTATTGATATTGATGATATTAAGTTAATCACTTTTTTCTTTAATTTTGATTTGCTATTAAAATCCAAGTTTCTTAATTCAAAATTTGGTAACAAGTTTTCCGATTTTAATGATTGGATTAATGGTTTTTGACTTGAGAGGAGCTATAGCTCTATTTTCTATAACTTAATAAAGCAATACTATCATTGAATAATAAGTCACTGAAAGCGTATGAAGGTTATATGGGTGAGATACACAATGAACGTTCTCTGACCAAATGGATTATAACGATTTAGGTATGTATCAAATTTAATGCGGATGAGAAGTTTATTGGATTCATATTATGGTTATCTTTGCCATGGACTCTCAAAAGCTTTGATAATTAAGGAAGGGTTGCTGCTTGAAAAGGGAAAGGCGTCAACAATCTGTTGCAAGAGATAATCTCGATAAAACTTTTAAAGAAAGAAGGGTTTGAGCCGTGGCCTATCAGAAATTAAATATCAATATTTTACTTTATAATTTTAATATATAAATGTGATACTGTATCAATTACAGCAGCAATACGAATAAGTATGCTCGCGAAACAGTTATTCGATTCCGATCTCATTGGGTCTGAATTAATTAACTTTTTTTAGAAAAACCAAAAATTTGAAAATCATTTTTTTCTGGAAAATGTCGTTTCTGAAATTTGTGGTAACCCATCGAATGTTTCATAAAAAGTAAAGGGTAAATAAAAAGGAAAATACTAATGCGGCAATTGCTAAATCCGACCTCACACTCACGGATGAGATCCGTGTGAGAGGCGGCGCGCCATGCGTCCCCTGTATCGTCCCACCGCACGATTGTTTTACACGATTCCATCCTTCCGCCCCGCCCCTCACATTCAGCCCCGTCCACTTGGGATTTCTCGGTGTGCTACTTGCCATGTCCGTCCTGAGATCGGCTTCTTTTCCGCCGAGATGCCTCGTCTCGGGTCCAGGCGCTCCCATCTCGCCGTCCATTCGGGCATGTCAGTCCATGGAAAGGAGCAAGAGCCACAAGGTCTACAAGCAGCTCGGTTCGTCTCCCTCTCCTTTCTGCTATTAGTTGAACTAGTCGAGTTCTTGGACGTCGAATTCCATTGTCATCGCTTGTGTGGTTGTCGAGCTAGTAATCGCTCAGGTTATATTCATGCTTACATCGGTTCTCGAATGGCGTGGTTTGAATTTGCGATGGAAGAATGTGTGCTATTTTGCCAATGAACAATTGTAGACACTTCATCTACGAGTAATTATAGGCGTTTGTATTACTCTGATGTGTATAAAGAACCGCAATGAACGGCATCCAACAACTCAAGAAAGTCCGAGTCCTTTCCACTCTTAACGACATATTCCGGGAAGTGGATCAGAGAGGAAAGAAATGAAGTGAAATCCTCCGGTGGCATTGATGAGAACGTATTTGTTCAGTCAAAGATAAACTGTGCCCGTTAAAATTAAGTTGTAAGAAATTAAAATTTTTTTTTATAGGTAGACGAAGCACATTGTGCTCATATAATTGCTCTGGTAGTTATATGCATCTTAGTTTCTTTAATATTCTCAAAATAACGATTAATTCCATTTATCTTTTGTATTGAAAGTGTGTAGAAGGTGAAACCACAACTTATTTTTTAGAGAAATTTTACAACTATCAGAAATTCCAACTTAAGCTATTACATCAATCTATAGTAAGCCCTCTAAGCTGGTGGCAATATCTGCACTGGATCAGCAAGTGGTTACAAAACAATTGTTGATTTGGTTTTCTGATATACTTCTCAATACTGGATTAACAGATGAGCTTTGAATGTAGAAAGTGACATCATTCAAATGACAGCAAATAAATTTTTTTTCCTCTATTGATATATATTTATTTTATTTTTCTTACAGATTATATGGTGTTAAAGGTTTTTATCAGTCATTTTACATGTGGTGGCATTGGTTTTGATTATGTCCTAACGTCTTAGCCATAAATAAATTCCTAAGCTTTCCTTAGTACATAAAAACACATTGTCTCCATAATCATAAGTGTTGATTAGCTTCAGAATAGCTAAATTGGTCCCACTATCTGTCCCACTTCAGAATAGCTAAATTGGTCCCACTATCCTAACGTCTTGGTATTTTTTCCAAAAACTTATGTTTGATTACAATTAAAAACTTCTGTATCATCAAGGACTCATCAAAATTGTAGATTCAATTAAGGGCTTAAGGCTTGCTTTGTGAGTATTCGAACGTGTGTGATACTTGTTTTGAGAACAGAAGAAAACGATATGGATTATAAGTGAATTTTTGTACTTGTCATATTGCTCTTTTATGGGTCGAATTTGGTTCGCAACATGGCTAAGTGGTAAGGCGGGGGACTACAAATCCTTTATCCCCAGTTCATATCTCGGTGTCACCTGATTAACAAAAAACTTGAATATCTCTGCTGATTTAACTCGACAAATCTGTCCCTGGAGAAGGAGACAAAAAATTGAATATCTTATTCTGCAGACAAAAGACCATTTGGGATAAGAGATGAGGGAGAGGAATAAGGGGTTCTTAGCTTCTAATTCAACAGCCTCTCCCATTTCCTTCTCCTTTTTTGCATTTGGTGTTTTCTTTCTTTTGTACAATTATGAGCAGATGTAATACCAGATGATCAGCTACCACGAACTTTATACTGATCTTGTGAATGCTTGTTGTTTCTTACACACAGGGAATTGTTGTTCTATTGATGTATGAAGGTATCTTGTTATATTATCTCAGGTAGTTTAAACTTAGTTGGCCAGTCTCATTCAATGTATGTATCATTGCTGTTATCATTGTTACACAATTTTCCTGATTTCACATGCTTCAGGTTTTATAACCCATTAATGGCAGTAATTTCATTCCATATACTATTGAATCTTTAACTTTATTGTCTAGGTCTGTACTCACTCAAGAAAAAGATTGAAGATGCAGTTCATCATGCAGAGATGATGGCACCAAATGCATTAGAAATGGAAGAAGCTAGGCGAATTAAGCAGGAAGAAGTGCTTCGAGATCAGAGTCTATGGGATGACTTGGCTAAGTCTGATCAACATTTTACTGCCTTAGCTGATACTATCAGACTAATCAATGATCTTAAAGATTTGAGATATAAGGTGCTGTGCTTCCCAAGACTGGCATAGTGTCATTTCATTAGATAAGTCATTGATATATGATAAGTTGCTTTGTTACCAAGTTTGATATAGAACAAAAGTATGGAAAGCTCTTGGCATAAAAAAATGCTTTTTTGTAAGATTTTATAATTGTGGAATAAAGAAAAAGAAGATATTAGTTAAGATAAAAAACAAAAGAATAATAACCAGATTTGCTTTGACACAAGGATTACCTCCTAGTAATGAAGGTCTCACACATCTGAATGTTTTTTAATGTGAATAATGGAATTGTACCATCCAAAAAAGGAATATCACCTCATGCCTTTAAAACATAATGGGGGAAAAGAATCTCAATTCGTCTAATCATTCTGTGTAATCTGGTTATAATCTGTTTCCTTCTTTTTATAAACTCCACAAGCACAAAAAGGAAGAAAATCATAAAAATAAGGAAGAATACAATTAAGAAAATTAAATCAAGGAAAGTTTTTCTTTATTCTTGAGAAGAAGATAAATTTTCAGACTTGTTTTTGCATGTAGTTTTCATTTTTATAATATATTTGATTGATAAAATTTTATCATTGTTTAATAATGAAAATTGCTTATAGAATCAAAATATTCAATCAAAATCAGAATTAGATTTCTTTCACTTTTCTCCTCATTGGCTTCATTTTTTTTTCACTAGGAAAATTTAGATTTATGACATTTGAAAAATACCCCATAAACCAAGGTTTGACTTACCGGTCCATACCGGTGTACCGAGTTCATCTTGGTACCAGTACGGTACTGGTACTGGGCAGTACACAGTGTATACCGCCCAGTATATTAAAATATAATATAAATATTTTATATTATAATAATATATAATATAATATTAATATATTAAAATATTAAAAATAAGAGAAAAAGGGGCGACGTCGCCTCGATCTTTCTCCCTGCGAGGCAGAAAAAGCACCCACGACTCGCAGGAGGCGACGGCGCACGGGCGAGGACTGTGAGCGGCGATGGCGCACGGGGGAGGACCGCGCGCTGGCGATAGGTATTCTTTTTCTCTTTTCTTTTTTTTTCTTCTTTTTCCTCTTCTTCTTCTTCCCTTTTTCTTGCTCAAACGACCGCCGACGATCGATTTCTCTCTCAATCGACCGTTGGCGGTCGATTTCTCCCTTCAATCGATCGCCGACGGCTGAAATCGACCGCCGACGGTCGATTTTTGGTGGAACTGCCCGGTCCGCATACCGGAAACCTAGTGGACCGTTATGTACCGCCCGTACCAAGCGGTAAATGTCGAAATTGCAAACCTTGCCCTAAACTAATAAAATTTATTCAAACCAGAAACAAATTAAAATGGTCTTGCATTATACACTTTGGTTGTGAAGGAACTCGTCTCAAGTTCAATATTTGAAACTTTGTTTCAACTTTGATTATAGAATATCTCGACTGAACCAAAAGCTCTGGTACTTTAAATGATAGAAGTTGTTAAGTTAATATGATACGAAATCTGATGCAGTACAAAAGCATGGAAGGTTCTTGGAAGCAAGGATTGCCATTTCGACGTTGATTGGGGTTGTTTCCGCCCCGTTACTACCCAAAATCAAACGGTAACGGTCGATTTCGACCGTCGACGACCGATTTCGGGCGGTATTAACCGAGGGAGGGAGAAAGAAGAAGAGGGAGAAGAAGAAGAGGGAGAAGAAAAAGAGGGAGAAGAAGAGGGAGAAGAAAAACCTGGAGTCGTGCTGCTCTTCCCAGTTCCCTTGCGCTATCCGTCGCCCGCGAGCGATTTCATCGCCGGAGGGCTATTTCTTCTTCCCACATGGGGAGAAGGAACGAGTCGACGCTGCCTCTTTTTTTTATTTTTTAAATTATATTATATTATATTATATTATATTATATTACCATACCGTACCGAGCTGAGCTTGGTATTCTGATATGGACCGATACGACAATCCTTGCTTGGATGTTGGAATTTTTTTTTTCTAGGATAGAGAAAACAAGATTGAGATAAAAAGAGAAAATTTAGGATAAGTACCATATGTATATTGGCAAAAAATGTACTCAGTGGGAAAAAACACCAATTCATTTCATCCAATGTTCTTTTGTTAAAATCTTTTCTTTCTTTTTATAGTCTCAAATGCAAGAAAAAAATATAAAAACAAGGAAACATATAATTTAAATATTACAACAAGGCAAATAATCATTTGTTCTTTCCTTCTTCAAAGAATATAAATTTTCATATTGTAGTGACAAACAATATTCCTTTTTGAGAATATATTTGATTGATAGGCTTCCATTCTTGTAGAATGAAACTTGTATACAAATCTTCAAATTTGATTTCTGCCACTTTTCTCCTTATTGACATCCTTTTTGTTCCTATTAGGCAAACTTGATAATCAATGTAGGATTTTGTAATATGTTGACATTTGGCAACTTATGGTATTTGCAAAATATCCATAAATTAATAAATTTAATTCAAATGGATGAACTTGGTCCCACATCAGTTGTCTCGTCCATATAAAAAATAGTTGCAAACATTAGCTTTGACTTTCTAGACTAATTCAATTTTTAAGAAATTAAACCTTAGACAATCAAAATTTCCAATTTTATTGTGTCGTTAAAATTGGTCATGGGAACAAATTTGTACTTGATCTTTGTATGAGTTGCATGTGTTCGAAATCTTGCCTTCAACTTCATCTAGTGTGTTATTATTGGTGATATCTCTCAGGGCCTTGGGTAAACACAAGTACTTTAACTATGAGTTTCACAGATGTTCTTTTCCTTCTCCCTTTTCTTGATATCTTAATGTATCAATTATAATATTTTGGCTATTTCATTAAGAGCTTTCTATTTGTTAGTTCATGGCCAGTCTGAGTGATGCTATCAGACTAAAATACCATGACTTCCTTTATTTTCTGATACAAAATAATTGTGTTGTGGACATAACTCTATTTCAAACTTATAGGCTGAAGAAGCAAAGTTGATCATGGAGTTAGCCGAGATGGATGTCATTAGTCATGAGCTTTTTAAGCAGGCTTATAAAGCAACTTTAGATGTTAACAGCTTCCTTGAGCATTATGAATTAACAAAGTTTCTCAGTGGTCCATATGACAATGAGGGAGCTTGTTTAACTATCAAAGCTGGTCCAGAAGGCATTGCTTCTGAGGTTAAAGAACCATTTTGTTTACATTTAACAACAATTTTTGTAGCTAGAATTTTCTTTTAATAAAGCTTCTCATTATATGCATGTTTGCTAACTGTGGTATCTTAATCCTTGGCAATCAAGTTCCGAACTTTAGGTTACTGTAATCTCAATAAGTAACTTGAAATACCATCTAAACTTTTTGATTAATTGTGTTTTAGCATATTTATATATTTTTAATTGTTATGAACATATTTCCTGAAAAGATTTACTGAGAGGTACTGTCAGTAATATACTTTTTGCTCTAAATAGACTTTGACTATCAAGAAAAATCAACTGGTATAAATATGGCCTATTATTTACCTTAATTTTTCAATCATATTGTGTAAGAAAGAGCAATTACTATGATTTTGACAATTTCATTTGTGGCAACTGCTGCAACATTGTTCCCTCTATGAAGTTATCATTTCTATTGTTTTTTTATTGGCTTGTGCTAGTGGATTATTCTATGTTCTCTTATTTCTTTTGTAATATATAAATACTTTATCTTCCAAGTGTGTGCAAATTTTAGATAGTCACATCGAAACTTTTAGATTAAGGAAAGATGGATTAGCATATTGGCAAAATTTAATCATAGTTTATATTGTTAAGTGGGTAGTTTTCTAGAGTTCTTGTGAAAGCCATGAGATGTAGGAGGTAGACTATAGTATGCTTTCACTTGAGAGAATTTAGGGCACAATTTTGATCAATGGCCTCATTTGTAAATTTTATCTATGATTTTACTGAAAAATTTGGATGCGCAATTTAAGGTCTACCGTGCGCCATATATTACCAGTATGGGTGGTATGTATCGGCCTGATAGAGGGTCGGTACACGAACCACCCTGTACCAGGTGATCTATATTATATGACCCCGTATATCGCTCGATATAGGGCTTGTAATAGTTGAAACAATCGAAATCTAACCATTACTTGCATGTACCGGTCTATATGGTCAGATTTTGACTAATACCGATCAAGGGCCATGATTCATTTGATTCAAACGGTTCCTTTGACCATTTGAACCAGTAGAAAGGGTTTTTAACCTCTCATTCTCTCTCCTTTCACTCTCTCTAACTCATCTACTCTTTTAATCACTTGATTACTCACATATTTCTTTCATTCTCTCGTAAACTCTACAAAGCTGCAATTTGTGGATTGGATCAAGCTTGGGAGGTTAATTAGGGAGGATTAATACCTAAATTAGAGGAAAAACTCTCTAATCAAAGGTATATATGTTTTTTCTCAATTTTTGATGATTTTTGAGATGATTAAGCCTAGTCTATGTTCTCAATATCTAATATGTTATTTGAGGCCTTTTATAATGGTAGAATAGTGTTAATTGGGGAGCAATTAAGGCCTTTAATGTTGTTATTAGCAAGGTTCGACTTACCGGTCCGTACCGGTATACCGAGTTCATCTCGGTACCGGTACGGTACTGGTACCGGACGGGTATATTGAAATATAATATAATTTTTTTATAATATAATATAATATAATATATTAAAATATTAAAAAAAGAGACAAATGGGCGACGTCGCCTCGATCTTTCTCCTAGCGCGGGAGAAAAAGCGCCCGCGACCCCGCGGGCAGCGACGGCGCGCGAGCGGCGACGGTGCACGGGCGAGGACCGCGTGCGGGCGATAGGTATTCTTTTTTTCCTCTTTTCTTTTTTTTTCTTCTTTTTCCTCTTCTTCTTCTTCCCTTTTTCTCGCTCGATCGACCGCCGATGGTCGATTTCTCCCTCAATCGACCGTCGACGGTCAATTTCTCCCTTTAATCAACCGTCGACGGTCGAAATCGACTGCCGACGGTCAATTTTTGGCGGAACCGTCCGGTAGCGGGCGGTTCGCATACCGGTAACCTGGCGGATCGGTATGTACCGCCCGTACCAGACGGTAAATGTCGAATTTGCAAACCTTGGTTATTAGTGTGTATATTATTTTTTTTTCGAAATTAGACACATATAGGGTGATTTACATGTTTGTGATGGCAGAATAGGCTTAATTAGGTTTTAATTTAGATTATTCTTGCTAAATTTATATTTATTTCCAACTTAAAAACCCTGATCTAACCTAAAGATTTGTTATGATGACTTTTAGAAAGAAAGAGTCTTCTGTAATTACATTGATGTATTAAAATTTTTGTTTAATATAGGTAGTCATTGGTGTTTAAATTGCAGGGAATATATCAAGTTTTCTGTGATCACCATGTGCCTCTTGGATCAGAAGAAAAGTTTTCATGACCGTTTATGACAAGTTATCTTTTATAAACTGGAGCACTGAACAACTAAAAAATATAGAATAAGTTAGTGTAATCTAGATGTGAATATTAAGGTGTATATGTGAGATTCCTAGAAAAGATAGATTAAGACTATTTTAATTTGTAAACAATTAGCTCTGAATTGATGGAGAATAAAATAACAAAGATCATCTGAAATAGTATGAATATCAGTCGATTAGGAGAGGTAGAAAAGACTTAAGAAAATTCGGCTACTGCTGTCTTTAGCTTTACAGGAGTATGTATATATCCTTATGAGGTCTGATTCAATTTTAATAAGTGTTAGCAGGTTGGTTTAGGGCAATAATAAACCCAAGGAGGTCTAGGGTCAATCTAGGTGACCCTAGACCTGATATTGTAGAGATGAACCTAGACCAGTAGTTTTAGCCTTTTAGGCAATAACTAACTGCCAGGTCATCTTAATAATAAACTGATATTGGAGAGGTGAGACACTAAACCACCCCTTGTGTGGTCAGAACCAAGCAACAGGAGTTCTAATATGGTTCTAGGATTAGTTAACCAAGCTATTTATCTGTTGGGAATCGTCTTTGAAGAACTTAAGGAGCCCTTTCTTTTTTTTTTTTTTTTGACAAGGCTCTTTTTGTTATATTTTGTAGGATGACAAGATTTCTTTTTCCACAAAACTCGCAAAACTTCTATAAGAGAACTTGCAATATCTAAAGGTATAGTTGAGATTGATAATCTTTCTATGCAATAGAGTAGCAGTAGATCAGTAGTATTGTCTCTTCTTCTCTTTATTGCTCTCATTTGGGAGGTCGATACTACTTATATTGGAGAATACCTTGATAGGAGGGTCATGTTCTCTTAATTTGTTAGGGCTAGGTCAATCTTAGTGATCTATGGCATATGTGTCAGTTTTTGTGCACCCAAGCTAGTGCCTCTATCAAGGAGCCAATACTGTAAAACATATCCAACTTCATAAAGGAGATGCATATCAATCTAGGGCTCGCTTTGACAGACTTGAAGGGCAAATGAAGACATTTGTGGAGCAATCCTAACATGTAATGATCTTCATCAGATTCAATTGGTGTGAGATCTGCTTCCTTCAGACCTTTAAAACAAATTATTGGATGCAATCAGATAATATATTTGCAACAACAACCTTTTTGTATAAGCCCCTGTGTGAACCACAACCAACATATTTGACATTGACTACATTATGTTCTTTCCTTGAAGGCAATTTGGGTTGCAATAGCACCCACAGCATTGCAATGTGCAATTGGTGATGCAGTAGATAAGTGGTTAGTAGTCTCAGTTTAAACTTTGTAAGGTCTATCTATAATTGAAGAGCCAGCACACCCTTGACTTCCATGCTATTGGAGCTCGATTCAGCTACTAAAATGGCAATTTTGACCTCAAAGTGTTGTCAACCAAAGGAATCTAAAATAAACTTTTGCAAAACAAACTTTTACTTTGCACAAAGTCTGAACATTTAATTTGATATAGATTTAGAAGTTCCTTCTTATACGTAATGTTTATATTGAAGTGCTCTGTGTGATGAAAGTTCTTTTAATTTGTTTTTTTTATTTCTATACTTCAATGGTCATGTAAATCAACAACCAGGTTAAGAAAATTCATGATGGACATTCTATATTGTTATTCTAAATTTCCACCTTTTGAGGGTGCATCATTTTTGTGGACTGATCTGTGATTTAAAAAGTGCTAGGCGCCAAAAGGCGCCTGTTGAATCTCAAATTTTGATGATGAAATCAATTGATAAAGTTATGATCTAATCAACGTTTGAAAAAAGTGATACAAGACTAACTTCGATCATGAAAAGACAAAACAATTGAAGTATAATAATCAAATGTTGGGCCGGCGTCAGAGTTCGGGCATCATGCCAGAAGGATTGGGTATTGCGCCAAAAGATCGGATGTCGTGGGAATGTTAACATGCCGATAAATCGAACAATATGCTGAAGGAAAGGACAATGCACCGGAGGTTTGGACGAAGTGCCAAATGATTAGATGACATGACATAACGCTAGACAACGTGCTGAAAGCTTTGTGATTGTGCCGGAAATGTGGTTGGATTGTTTATGTCTTGATTGAGGTCTTTTGGGGTCAAATTGTGTTGGTATTGGGTTGAATCATGTCAACTTGTCGAGAAACCTATTAGCCTTGAGCAGGCCTGGGCAGTGTTACCGCCAGGCCCAAGCCGTGATACTGCCCAGATAGTCGATAGGCATTGTTTTGTGCCTATCAGTGTAGCCGAAGGTGGTACCGCCTGGGGCGATAGTAGTACTGCCCAAAATTTAAATTTTGCAGTGGTAGTATCACCCGAAAGTCCGAAATTGCGGTGTCAAACGTTGCGGCTACAAGATCATCAAAATCTCAAAATTTTCGGTGATTTGAATTTCTTGGCTCCATTCTGAAGCCATCTGGGGCTATAAATACTCTCACTAACGCTTGGATTGAAGCAAGAAACAAGTTGTGAAATTTGTAAGGGTTGTAGCTCTCTCTTTGAGTATTGTGTCTCTTCCTCCTTGAGTTTAGAAGTGATTCTCAGTTGTAGAAGGTGTGAGGTCTCTTGTAAAAGAGTGAGTGTGAAGATTCTCTCCTGAGCCTGTTAAAAGGAGAATAGTTGTAACTTGTAACAAGGGTGGTTGATCTTCGCCCATTAAAAGAAGATCGTTAGTGAAAGCTGGTGGCCTCAACGAAGGAGGAATCAGGAGTGGCTGTAGGTCGTGATGGTCGAACCACTATAAATCCGGTGTTCTCTTTTCCTTTATGCTTTTTATTCTTATTGCTTATTGATTTAGTAGCTCACTACTTTTACTTACATTTCAAGTTGAACCACTATAAATCCGAGATCCCACTACATCGTCCGAACCCCGGCCCGATGCCCAAGCTTGATCTTGGCCCATTATCTGGTTGTAACTTCATTGCTCCTGTCATAGTTAGACCAGCATGATGCTAATTACGACTTAATTAAATACAATCATAATTGTCAAACATCCATTACAAGATCATCCCAACTCCCGACAAGATTTTCGACTACCCCCGACAATCTTCCGGCGAGTCTCGGTGTTCTTCTGGCGAACTCCCTTGCGCCATCCTGGCAAACTCCCGATACCCTCGGCGAGCTCCCGACGCACTCCTGGCGAGTTCGTAATCGCATCGACTCGATGCATGGACTTAACCTTGCCCAATCCTGATTGTAATAATCATTCTGTCGTAATTAATCCTACATCAATCAATTCTAACAATCCTATTGGATCAATAACCCATCAATTTATTTCATCATCAAAATCCGAGATTCAACAGAAACCCTAGCCGACCAGCCCAGTAAAGGGGGGTGGCGGCTACTGAGCCCTAAGGCCGTAGGTACACCCTAGCCGCACTTCTTTATAGGATAAAAGTGACTAGGTGGAGGTTTTATTACATTTCACAAAGTTTTATCGACTCTACTAAGTGAATAGGACCCAACCCTGCTAGGGTCCTATCAATATACCTTATCACCAAATTAATATTTCTTAAGTTTGTGATGAGTTGAAAATTGAATGAGATTTTTTTTTATGAACTTTCCGTTGACTTCTTCACTTGAGTTATCCTTTATAGGAATCATTTTTAACCTCTATGATTTCTTCTTTTTAATAAAAAGTAGATTTATGATATTAACAATTATAATTTGAGATTTTTAATCAAGATCATTCTTCCGTTTTATTAAGAAGAATTATCTAAATGAGTGATATGTTTTAAGATTTATCTTAAATGAATCAAGATTATTTACTCTCCTAAGACTTATTTTCGTTATTTACAAAAAAAAGGGGAGATTTATTAAAATAAATTATGTCTTTTGGTACTTACGAATTTATCTTTCATATTATATCTTTGACATGATTTTCATTATATAACCCCTTTGTATATATTTGTCAATGACTTGAAAATTAATTTTGTACTATTATATTATTTCCTTCTTTTTGACAATGACCAAGGGGGAGATTAAATTGCTATCTTAACAACAACACCTTTAATTGAAGAACAATTTGATTTTATAAGAAAAAAATTGGATATGATAAGTCTTCTAACGTTGAATGAGGCACAATTAAATTATATATGATAAACAAAGAAGAGAATTAGATACGATAGAATTGCTATCTTGCAACAAAATCATTAAATGAAGAACAATTTACAGTGGAAGAAAAAAATAGATATGGAAAACTTTCAAAATGCATGATTTGTATCATAACTTTAAGGATTTTTTGATATTTACCGGAGATGATATGAGTATCTTTTATATTTTTCTCGGATTTCTTGGCTTTTTGAGCTCTCTTTCGAAATGATTCTCTTTGAAATTGATATTTATAAGAGGGAAAATGGGATTGAAAGTTCTTTTTTTGAGATGAAATTTATTTTTATCCTCTCTCAAAAATTATTTCGATTCATGAATTTTTTGTATCCTTGATGAATATTTTAATGTATCCCCCTCTTGATATTTGATTTTTTATGTACTTGATTTTTGAATCTTTGATCCCCCCGCCCTCCTTTCTTCCTCTTCTATCTTATTTACAAAGAGGAAGAAAAGAAGTTTGATGTGGCATTTGTGATGTATAAAATTCTATCTTTATTCATTTTCTTATTTTATAGAGAGGGAAAAATGAATTAAATTCTATCTTTAGTCTTCTTCTTATTTTACTAAGGGGGAGTAATGGACTAACTTCCTCTCTTTATGTGTTAAATGTTGTGATAAATGTTTAAAAAAAATTGTTCAAATATAATTGAGCATTTCGTATTTTTGTTGATAACAAAGGGGAATAAATGATATAATTGATGACATAAGAGAGATTTGTTTTGAAATGTTTGAGATTTTTATGTGATACTAAGAAGATATGTTGTTTTGAAAATTTTATCATGTATGGTATAATTATTGATGACATAAAATGAATGTTTGAAATGTTTATTATGTGAAACATATTGGTTGAAACTATTATCATGTGATACCAAGAAGATAAATGCTTTGAAAATTTTATCATGTATGGTATCATAAATGGTTAAATTGTGAAAATGTCAATATTGTCAAAATGCTATACTTGAATTCAAAAGTGATGGGTTCTTTTGAATTCAAGTTTGTTCTATTTATCCTATGACATATACATAAGGGGAGTTAAGGTTAACTCTCGTCACCAATTGGTTGTTATCATAAAAAAGACGGAGATTGTTGAATCTCAGATTTTGATTACGAAATCAATTGATGAGTTTTATGATCTAACATTTGTGTTAGAGAAGAGTGATGTAGGATTAACTACGATGGTGAAAAGGCAATACAATCTAATATTGGGCCGGAGTTAATTCGGGCATCCGGTTGGGGTTCGGACGATGAAGTAGGAGCTCGCTGGGAGTTCACCAGGAATTCGCCGAAAGTGACTCGGAGCTCATTGGGACCACACTGGGAGTTCATCGGAAGATGATCAAGAGACTCACCGGGAGTTCGCCGGAGGATGCCGGGAGTTCGGAAGATCAATTGACATGCCGGACAAGAACGATTGTAATTGTATAGTGTGTTGTAGTTAGCATCGTAATTGGGTCGTAATTGAGTTAGATTTGGAGAAATTCAAATTAACTCAATGTGAGGTAACCGGGTCCACTTTAGGTTAGACTTGAGCTTAGGTTGAGCTCATTTCGTTAACCTAAGGTCAGGAAAGACAGAGTCTTTGAAGACACAGTCTCCGAGAAGATAGTCTTCGAAGACACAGTCTCCGAGAAGACAGTCTCCGAGAAAACCCAGTCTTCTAGAAGACACAGTCTTCGAGAATTTTGGCTCCATTCTTGAAGCCATTTGGGGCCTATAAATATCCCACCCATTCTTGCTTGAGGATGAAATAGAGTAAAAAACTTGTGAAAACGCTGTTGTAATTCCTTGAGAGCTCCCACTCATTTATTCTTGTGTAGTTTTTGTTTAAGGGAGAGCTGAGAGAATTGTAATGATTATCTCTCGAACCTGTAAAAGGAGAATAGAGCTATAAGAGGGGTGTTTGATCTTCGCCTATTGAAAAAGATTAAGAGTGGAAGCCGGTGGCCTCGAGTGAAGAGGAATCGGGAGTTGACGTAGGTCAAGGGGACCGAATCGCTATAAAAATCTATGTGCATCTCTTTCTTGCTTTTCATTACTATTGCCCTTGGATTTAATTGCTTATTAACTAGTTCCAAGTTAAAGCACTTTCAATATCGGTTTTCTTCGAACGAGAAGTTTTTCACTTACCACTAATTCACATCCCCCCCCCCTCTTAGTGCCAACTCAGTCCTAACACCTGTCAGTGCAGCCGATGGTGGTACTGCCTTGGGCGATGGTAATCCCACCCAAAATTCAAATTTTGCAGCGGTAGTACCACTCGAAAGTCCGAAATTGCGGCGCTAAAAGTTGCAGCTGCAGGATCATCCAAATCCTAAAATTTTCGGTGATTTGAATTTCTTGGCTCCATTCTGAAGCCATTTTGGGAGATAAATACCCCCAATCAAGGCTTGGATTGAAGCAAGAAACAAGTTATGAAATTTATAAGGGTTGTAGCTCTCTCTTTGAGCATTGTCTCTTCCACCTTGAGTTTAAAATTAATTCTCAATTGTAGGATGTCTGAGGTCTCTTGTAAAAGAGTGAGTATGTAGGTTCTCTCCTGAGCCTGTTAAAAGGAGAATAATTGTAACAAGGGTAGTTGATCTTCACCCATTAAAAGAAGATCGTTAGTAAAAGCCAATAGCCTCGATAGAGGAGGAATTGGGAGTGGACGTAGGTCGCGACGACCGAACCACTATAAATCCAGTGTGCTCTTTTCCTTTATGCTTTTTATTCTTATTACTTATTGATATAGTAGCTCACTACTTTTACTAAAATTCCAAGTTTAACGTATTTCTGAAACGGGTTTGATCAAACGATTATTTCGAATCGACGTAATTTTTCGAAAGCACTGATTCACCCCCCCTAGTGCCGATACGATCCTAACAGCGCCAAGGTCTTAAAATGCCTGGGGCGCTAAGCGCTCGCTCGAGCGAAGTGAGGCTCTAAAATAAAAAAAATCTATAATATAATTAATAAATACGATTATTTAAATAAAAAATATGATATTAAATTTAGAAAATCAAAAGTACAAACTACAAAGTCACAATGCCACTTTAGATAAATATACTTCCATGCAAGATCCTTTTTTGATGTCATTGGAGAATCTATTAAGTTGCTCTGTAAACTTGCCATTTATCTTGGAACCCTAACAATAATTTCAAATAAATAAAGATTAGCATTATTAAAATCGAAATAATATATTATTAATCTAATAAATAGAAAATATTGTTATTAGTATACTATCAACAGTATACTGTTAACAGTATCCTATTAATATACTATTAATACACTGTTATCGATATACTATTAACAGTATATTGTTAAAAGTATACTGTTAATATACTGTTAATGTACTGTTAACAGTATATTGTTAACAGTATACTGAGTCGAGCTGAGTCGATGTGAGGAGAGTGTGAGAAGAGTAGAGATGAGGTTGTTGACCGAGAGCGGAAGTTGCTTACTGAGATCAGCAGTAGCGGCGAGTAGCGACAGTGGCAGCGGTAACGGAGAGCAGCGACAACGACAACGAAGAGAGGTAGCAGCAGCGGAGAAATGTCGGTGGCGGAATTGCGAGTAAGATTAGGGTGGAGGAAGTCACGAGCGGGAGGTGGGAAGCTGATATCGGTGCATTAGTTGGTTTGAGACCAACTAACGTGAATGCGACCGAACCAGAGCTAAAAACCTTGTTCGGTTACCTGGTTTAACCCGGGCGCTCGCCCAAAGCGCCCGGCGCCTAGGCTCGGGCGAACGCCTAGGTGGCGCCTCTTTGAAACGTGCCGCCAGGACATTGAGCGAGGCGCTTGGGTGTCGCAAGCCCCCTAGCGCCTTTTGAAATCACTTGGACTGATTAGATCCTAAACCAGATATTAACATCCTAATATTGATTTTAATTGTCAAGGCTAATTTTAAATATATTTTCAATTGGTTTCCTACTTAGAATAAGAATATACTGTCATGGACTTATATTCCTAAGATTGATTTTAATTGTCAAGGCTAGTGATAAAAACATTTTCAATAAATTTCCTAGTTAGAATAGAAGATATAAACCTTTTACTTAATTATTTTTGGACTAATATTAGTCTTTATTTTTTCTAATTATTTTGCTGAGCTTTGGATTCCATTATTGAATTTATTTGGTGTCTAATGGTTGTGATGTGGATATTTGGTGTTTAGATATTTGAAATAATATATTGAGAAACTTTAGTTTCCTCCTATTGAACTACTTATAGAGTGATTCCTTTAACTCCTTTATATATGAAGGTATGACCTAAAGATTTTATTTGAGACTGATTATCTTTTGATGAAATAAATTAGTGGTAGATTCCTTTAACTTCTCATCTTTCTTTTTTTCTTTCTTCAGAAGCAATTCTCCTTGGATTAAAGAGTACCCTGATAATAAGGCCATATAATATCAAAATAATGGTTTCCTACATCGGTAATAAGTTCATCGAAGGGAGAGAATAGCTAATTTATATTCATGTCCTCATCAAGAGACTTTTGGTTTAGAACATGTTGAATAGGCACAGTGGAAGTTAGCTTTGGTTCTATATAAGTTTTGATGGGACGATATGGGTGAGCTCTTTGGCAACGATTGTTCCTTAGTGGCATGGAGAAATGCCAATATCTTTCCAGCTTGGCAGTATGGGCCAAAATTTCGTCCTGTTGACAACTTCAGCATGGAGGATTGACATGGCACATGCTAGTACCTTTCTAGCATAACATATACCAACCTCTTCAAGCACGTATCGGTTGTCACTACAATCCTTGCTCCAAGAGTTAGAAAGCCTTGAAATGGAGGGTTAGAGGAAAATAGAGAGCATAAGGGATAAAAGTGTTACTTTGCAACTAGAGCCCCGAAAAATCAGAGTGAAATCAATTCAATTTGGTAGTATGAGCTAATTATAGATTATCCGCTTGTAATTAGCTACCTTTAGCATCTCGGTCCTTACACTCTCAAAAGTTACATTGGGATCCCTATACTTACAAAAGTGAAACATTTATCTCTATTTCTCCTCACGTCGTTGACTCTGCTGACGGAAATATCGCACGTGCTCAATGATAAATTGAAGTGAGGCAAAGTTAGCAAGTGCTTAGTGGTAAACCCTTCGGTATTTCTGTCAGTAGAGCTGTGAGGAGAAACAGGGTTAAATGTTTTATTTTCAAAGTATAGAGATCCCAATGTAACTTTTAAGAGTATAGGGACCGAGATTCTTATGGGAGCTAATTATAAGGGGTAATCTATAATTAACCCTTGTAGTACTCACCATATTTGATGGTTTTGGAATGGATTCCCTTGGTGGTTTTTGTAGAAACCAACTACTGAATTAGCACTGGATGGTTCTTGCTTGAATCACAGCTAGGATGGATGATCGTGGAATTAGTTGATTGGTTTAGATAGGTTTGATGACACTCAATTTTGGTAGATGTCTATTCACTTGATGTGGATTTTACTTGACTTACACTAGCATAATTCCTTTGCGGTGCAATAGACTTGGTTTTCCCTGTATGCATGGTCTATTGTCACTAGTCCTTGTTGGTGTTTAGCAAGAGAAATATTCAAGCTCTGGTCTTTAAGTATCATTAAAAACCAAGGTTCGACGTTTCGAATCGTACCTCTCGATACGGGCGATACGTATCGGTCCGCCTGCTACTGGGTGGTACCGCCGATTGGGGTTGTTTCCGCCCCATTACCACCCGAAATCGGTCGGTAACGATCAATTTCGACCGTCGCTGGTCTTTGTCGGTTGGTAACGATCGATTTCGATCGTCGAAGGTCAATTTCAGATGGTATCAATCGAGGGAGAAAGAAGAAGAGGGAGAAGAAAAGGGAAAACCCGGACTTCGGCGTTGCTCTCCTGATCCCGATTTGTCACCCACGGGTGATTTCTTCGCTTGCGCGATCTGTCGCCCGCGCGATCCGTTGCCCGCGGACGATTTCTTCGCCCATGCGATCCGTCACCCACGGGTGATTTCTTCTCCTCACGTGGGGAGAAGGAAGGAGGCAACGTCGCTTTTTTTTTATAACTTTATTATATATATATATATATATATACCACTTGGTACCAATGTACCGTACCATACCGAACTGAGCTTGGTATGCCGATACGATACGATTCGGCGAACCTTGTTAAAAACTAAATTCCACCGACTAATCACTTGTGATGCGATTAATATTCTGGCTAGTTTAATCATAACTAATAGTGATCAAGGTTTATAATTTGGTTAAATGTATGTCAACCCAGGGTCATGCCAAAGAAGCCCCATCTTTGTTTTTGATTTCCCAATTTAACATGGACACATCAATTCTGATTACTTTCTAGCATATGTTCTCTGATAAGAAATTCTTTGTTTTGAAATCAAAACATCTTATTTTCGCATCTGTAACCAAAAGTAATTTATGTTGGAAAAATGCATGTAGTTATTGATAGTTTGTAGAGCTTCATATTATTTGCTATGAATTCAAGTCATTGTTTAATGTAATATTGTTTGTTCCTTGGTTGAGAGTTAGAGTTGCTACATTCATTAGTTTTGTGACAAGTTATTCATATGTATAAATGCTTAACTGCATGTCTAGGTTTGGGCAGAGATGCTTCTAGGAATGTATACCAGATGGGCTGAAAAACATGGATGGACAGGTAAGATCATTGAACGGTATTCATCAAAGGGAGCTGGAACCAGAATAGCAACGGTTGAGTTTGAATCAGAATACATGTATGGCTACCTTTCTGGAGAGAGAGGTGTACATAGAAAGATCTGCAATTCTGTGGATGGATCTGCTGTTCCTAGGGTAATCTTCATTGTTCCTTAATATACCTCATGCTAGTAGGCCTTTAAAAATTCTAAATTTCTTATACATTGAAATGAAGATGTCTTGGTTCAGAAATAAGGTAAACATGACAACTGGTAGCTCAGATCAAGTTTCCTTGGACTATGTATTGTGAAGTATATAAGGCATACATGAGAAGTTCCAAGTGGTCAACTGGGAGGATAGGTTCTGACATATCATGCAATGGAATAACAAATACTAACTAATTTTGCAGTATAAATTAGGTTCCTGATAATGGGTTTTGGTTTATATTTGTTCATGA